>CAUYLZ010045698.1:0-21816 GCA_963573645.1 Pithecia hirsuta | reverse complement strand
TGTTTGTTATTTTCATCCCTTATTCCTTCCTGTCTCCATTGTTAAGCACAATTATTGGCATAAAAGAGGTTTTTAATACCCATTTTTAGACTGCATTCTAGCCTGGGCAATAAAACAAGAATCCCGTTCTCTCTCCCTCTTTCTCTCTTACATTCTTTTTTTTCTTTCTTTCACTCTCACTTTCTTTCCCCTCTTTTTCTTTCTTTCAAAAAGAAAAAAAAGAAAAAAATTTTAAAAAAAAGGCAGAGTCACTGCCATCACTCTAACCAAGGAGAAATCAGTGACAATCCTAAAAGATCAGTAGAAACTCTCTTACTTATCATAATTCAAATTAGCAGTTGGGTGGTTAGTCAGAAAAGTCAGTTGAAAGATATATGCATTCCTCATTTTAATTCAAAATATACATGCACATATATTACCAATTTTGTGACATCAGGCCAAAGTCTCCCTTGGGGCATGAGTCTGCTGACTGGAGGTCAGCATTGACTTTCTTGCACAAACCACACCCAAGATGCATCATCTTAGATTTCCAGTTTCCATTTCTTTAAAAGAGAGTAAGGATATAAAGAGTCTTGCAAGTAACTCTGGTTTCAAGTGAAAGATTGATTACATGAATAATATCACATGTCAATTTTGTTATTTCTTCTCTATATTCCTAGACAACTAAAATGACCATAAAAGAATTTAAAAGATTATAATTCGTCAGAAATAAAGAGAACGGAGTAGGAGGCATAGATATTCTGAAGATGAAAAGTGGGAGTGACAACTATCTTAACAGAGAATGGGGAAATCATATGCCAAGTGCCTTCAAGGAGAGAAGATGGCGACAAGTGAGACATTTCCCCCTGCAACTCAGGGACTCCAAATGTCATGGCACTGGGTAGCTCAAAGGATGGCTCCAAGGACAGAACAGGTCGGGAGTGAGGATATGACAAATGAAAATCTCAGCCTCCTTCCCACCCCCTAGAACATGGCAGATAGAAAATACTACCTCCTCCATCACCTTCACCACCACCCATGAGGCAGGAGACTAGGAATCTAACCTTGAAAAACTAAACTGCCCCAGCCAGGCATGGTGGCTCACGCCTGTAATCCCAGCACATTTGGAGGCCGAGGTGGGCGGATCACTTGAGGCCAGGAGTTCGAGACCAGCCTGGCCAACATGGTAAAATCTCGTCTCTACTAAAAGTACAAAAATTAGCTGGGTGTGATGGGGCACACCTGCAACCCAAGCTACTCAGGAGGCTTAGGCAGAAGAATCACTTGAACCCTGGAGGCAGAGGTTGCAATGACCCGAGATTATGTCACTGCACTCCATCCTAGGCAACAGAGCAAGACTCTGTATCAAAAAAAGAGAGAGAGAGAAAGAAAAGAAAAAGAAAAACCAAACCACCCCAGCATCCCGGAAAGACAACTGGCATATTTACATTTGGTGGGGGGAGAGGGAGTCTCTTGATGAAGAGGTCAGATGGTCTGCTTTGTAGTAAAGCCCACCATGAACAATCTCCCCACCTACTCCTGCCCTACCTACCTACCGACACACACATACACACACATACACACACACACACACACACACACACACACACACAAGTTCTAATCAACTTTCAGTCTAGAGCTTCACTCATATATGAACAGACAACTCAAGATCATAAGTGCTTGAAAAGAAAGACTTCAAAGTGAAAAGGTGAATTCAAAAGCAATAGGCAAACCAAAAAGGATCTTAGAAGAAAGGTAAACAATTAGGTAACAGTCAAAGCAAACCAAGAGAAAATTGCAATTAGTATTAGAGAGCTTAGGTAATACATTTGTAAAATAAAAATTGGTATTTTTAAAATCATACAACAAGCAGAAGCTTTTACAAATTAGAACCATGACAACTAGGATAAAATGATTAATAAAAGGAATGGAGAATAAGGTCAAAGAAATCTCTAAAAAGTAGAATCAAAAAGCAAAGAGTAAGGAAAAGAGAGAGAAAATATAGGAGGCCAATAGCTGACTATTGGAGTTCTAAAAAGGAAAAAAGAACTAGATAAGTAGAAACTATAACAGAAATAATACTAGAAGAAATTTTGCAAATTTAAGGGCACTGTCTCAATATTTAAAAGGCCCACCAAATACCTGCCACAATAATTTTTTGTTAAACCTCCAAATCGCATAAGCATGGAGTTAAAGAATAGTAGGTACAAAGAGAATGTCATAATTGCATTCATCAGAATAGCATCTGACTTTTCTCAAAAGCAATACTGGATATAGGAGAAAGCAGAGCAATGCTTGTAACATTCTGCTAGAAAGTTATTTTCAACCTAGAATTCTTCCACTAGAATTCAAACAGGGTGTGCTTGTGTAAAAGTCTAATAATAACACACATTATGAAGCTACAATTAAAAAACATTACTTCCCATGAGTGCTTTCTAAGGATGCCCCTGGAGTACATGCTTTAATAAACTGAGGGAGAAAAATCAAGAGAGGAAGACTTGGAATCCAAAACACACAAGTCATCATTCCTATGTTTTCCTATGCAACTCATCAGTGAAAGGAAGTGATCCCTGAACAACACCAAGTCCAGAGTGCAGCAGGGCCAGCTCAGAGTAGCCAACAGTCACTATGGCACAAGGGGGTAGGGGTGGCAGAGAGTGCAACTCATGATTTCGAATGTTTGCACCATTTTTTTCCGAGTGGTTGACAGATATGTTGAAGTATTTAGAAAAAATTATAAAATGGAGGAGGAAGGAATCCTCACTCAACATAACAGGAAGTCAGCAACTACTAACTGAAATCAATCACAAAACAGTAGTAGCAGCATGTTGTTTAGATACATATCAAAAGAACCAGCGAAAGTTATTGAAAGCAGCTGCCTCTGAGAACCACCCAGAACATCCAGCATATTGCATCTTCATCAGAATTATTTCAGTTGCAAGTGATAGAAACTCAAACTAGTTTAAGCAGAGAGAAGCAGGTATTAGCTTACATAGCTTTTAAAAACGGAGATCAAGATAGCTAGATTCAGGTTTTCAAATAATGTTTATATAATGTCTGCAAGAAATTGTCTCTTGTTCTCCAATTCCTGCTTTCTTTCCCCTAGATTGGCTTAAATTTCAGGTAAGCTTTCCTGATGTGGGAACAAAGATGACCTCCTGCAGCTTCAGACTTGCAGGCCCTTAGCATTCAAACTCTAAGAAGGATACAATGGCTCAGTCCTGGTAGTTCTGCCAAAAATCCCAGGACTGGCTCTCCTTGATCTGGGTTTGGTCATATGGCCAGCCTTGAAGCAATCTCTTTAGCCAGAGGACTTTGATGCTATGAAAGGCCAGACCTATGTCACATTCTCACCCTTGGAGTCAGAAAAATGAGGTCAGCTCCACCTGACATACACGGACTAAGGAGAGTAGTTCTCCAAAATGAAGTTGGGGTATATGATAGTTCATTTCATTGTCAGTTTTACTGTCAACAACTCATGTACTCAAATATGTGGCCAAACACTATTCTAGATGTTTCTGTGAAGGTATTTTTTTTTTGATGAGATTAACATTTAAATCAGTAGACTTTGATTAAAGTAGATTATCCTCCATAATATGGGTGGACCTCATCCAATCAGTCAAAGACCTAAAGAGAAAAAAGACTGATCTCCCCCAAGAATGAGGAAAATCTGCCAGCAGACTGCCTTTGGGCTCAAGCTGCAATATCAGCTTTTTCCTGGGTCTTCAGGAATGCGTCAATTCCTTAAGATGAATATATATACATACATCCTCTCTGCCTCCCTCTATTGCCAGATAGATAGACAAATAGATGATTGACTTATAGATAGGTAGATAGATAGATGATAGATAGATAGATAGATAGATAGACAGATAGATAGATAGATAGATAGAGAAAATCTACTCAGTGATTGATAGTTTTACTTTACAATCTACTACTAAAACAATCAGTTCTATATTAAGTGGGAAAACAGGACACATATGTCCATAAATTCTCAGTAATAAAAAAGGCCCATACAAGGAAAAAGGCATGATTCATACAAAGTGACTGATATAGTCTGGATGTTTGTGCTCTCCAAATCTCATGTTGAAATGTAATCTCTAGGCACAGTGGCTCATGCCTATAATCCCAGCACTTTGGGAGGCCGAGGAGGGCGGATCACCTGAGGTCAGGAGTTCAAGACCAGCCTGGCCAACATGGTAGAAACCCCGTCTCTACTAATAATACGGAAATGAGCCAGGTGTGGTGGTGGGTGCCTATAATCTTAGCTACGTAAGAGGCTGAGGCAGGAGAATCACTTGAGCAGGGAAGGCGGAGGTTGCAGTGAGCCGAGATTGCACCGCTGCACCCCCTAGCCTAGGTGATGACTCTGTCTCAAAAAAAAAGAAGAAAAAACAGACATGTAACCTTCGATGTTGGAGCTGGGGGCTGGTGGGAGGTGTTTGGGTCACAGGGGCAGATCCCACATGAATTGCTTGGTGCTATCCTTGTGATCATGAACGACTTCTTTCTCTGAGTTCACATGAGATCGGGCTGTTTAAAAGAGTGTAGAACTTCTCCTCTCTCACACGCGCATTCCTGCTCTCACCATGTTACACTGCCTGCTCCCCCTTTGCCTCCCACCATGACTAGAAGCTTCCTGAGGCCTCACCATGAGCAGATGCTGGGGCCATGCTTCCTGTACAGCCTGCAGATCTATGAGTCAATTAAACCTCTTTTCTTTATAAATTGCCCAGCCTCAGGTGTTTCTTTAAAGCAATGTAAGAACAGACTAAACAGTGATTAAAAATAAGTACTTATCTTAGTTTTCTATTTTATTTCAAACATGGAAGATAAAGGCAGTTTAGAGACTTCACCAAGCCAGGAAGAACAGACATGGACTAAAAAGTGACTCATGGATGACAAAAGACCTGTAAATAGCAAAAGCAGCTGATGGTACCACAGAAGCTGATACAACCTACAGGATTCCCAGCCAGGGCTGAGGGCTCTGGTAATCTCTTAAGTATACTGAACTTGCCCTCAGGATTCTCAGAGTCAGTAAGGAATGCCTGTAAGAGACTTTAGGAAACTTCCAAATATTTATTCTTTAGGGGTTTTGGGGGGTTCTGTTTTGTTTTGCTTGAAAACAGAATCCTTTTACTGAACTACAGCCAACATCTTAGCAAGTGAGAAAACTGATATCAACATTTGGGTAGCATGGAACTCAATTTTTCTTAAGTCTTTGGACAGGGCCCACACCATTTTAAGTGAAACAATCTTAAAAATGAATCCAGGTCTTTCAGTCTGGATTATACCATGAAGCTTACTATAAAGCTTTTTCTAAAGGGTAGCCAGGAAGATAATCAACATTCTCCACCTACTGTAAATAATAGCAATAATAATTTTTAATACTACATACAGACTCAAACTCTTTTTTAAATAAAAGCAAGAATTTCAGGAATTTTAAGTTACTGGCCTTCTAGTCACAACACCTTGCAGTCCAGTCCATACCAAGAAAAGTTGACATGCTAGTACCATGCCAACACTACCTAAACAGAGCTAGCTTCTCATGAAACCTCCCTGAAGGAGGCAGAGAGTAAACAGTTTAGATTTCAAACTACTCAAGTGAAACATGCCGCTTACAAAGAAAGTATAAATAGGGAGCAGAGACAATGACAAAGCAAGTCACAAAACGTAGTGCAAAAAACCTAACTTCAAAGTAATTTTCCTATACTGATATGGTTTGACTGTATACCCACCCAAATCTCATCACGAATTCCCATGTGTTGTAGGAGGGACCCAGGGGGAGGTAACTAAATCATGGTGGCAGGTCTTTTCTGTGCTGTTCTTGTGAAAGTGAATAAGTATCACGAGATCCAATGGTTTTAAAAAACAGAGTCTTGGTCATGGATGGTTTTAAAAAACAGGAGTCTTGGTCATGCACAGTGGCTCACTCCTGTAATCCCGGTGCTTTGGGAGGCCAAGGCAGGCGATTCACAAGATCAGGAACTCGAGACCATCCTGACTAACACAGTGAAACCCCTCTCTACAAAAAATACAAATAATTAGCTAGGCATGGTGACATGCACCTGTAATCTCAGCTAGTCGGGAAGCTGAGGCAGGAGAATTGCTTGAACCCGGGAGCCAGCAGTTGCAGTGAGCTGAGATCTCACCACTGTACTCCAACCTGGGCAACAGAGCAAGGCTCCATATCAAAAAATAAAAATAAATAAAAATAAATAGGAGTCTTCCTGCCCAAGCTCTCTTCTCTTGTCTGCTGCCATGTGAGACACGCCTTTCACCTCATGATTGTCAGGCCTCCCCAGTCACATGGAACTATAAGTTTATTAAATCTCTTTCTTTAGTAAATTTCCCAGTCTTGGGTATGTCTTTATCAGCAGTGTGAAAATGGACTAATACATATACCAAACAAAAATGCAAACTATCCCCCACAAACTTTTCTTCACTGTTTGCAAAATGTCATAGCTCCGAAAGGATCAAAATAAATAGACAAAATTATGACGCAGAAAGTGAGCAGGAAAGATAGAGTGGTATAAAATGAAGCAGGATAAATAAACATAGTAAACAAAAAGATAATTTAAAAATAGTAAACCAAGAGTATTAAAAATGAATAAGACGATATTAGGTAAAGGAATAGTCTAGAAGAAGCGAGTAGTATAAGAATAGTTTAAAAATAAAAATTAAACAAGTCTCATAAAGGAAGAAAATAAAATTACAAACAGTTCTAGAAATTCAGAAGTCCCATGATTAACATTCTACCAAGAGGTTAGTAAGATTCCTTGGGGCAAGAAGACTGTTGGTTATTCTCTCCCACTGCTGAATTTTCAGAGGTTCTTTAATCCTGGAAAAATATCCCTAAAGAGATGCACATTGGGTCAGGTGCAGTGGCTCATGCCTATAATCCCAGCACTTTGGGAGGCCAAGACAGGTGGATCACCTGAGGTCAGGAGTGGAGACCAGCCTGACCAGTGTGGAGAAATTCCGCCTCTACTAAAAATACAAAATTAGCCGGGCATGGTGGCACATACCTGTAATCTCAGCTATTCGGGAGGCTGAGGCAGGAGAATTGCTTGAACCAAGGAGACAAAGGTTGCAGTGAGCCAAGATCGTGCCATTGCACTCCTGCCTGAGCAAAAAGAGCAAAACTCCATTTCAAAAAAAAAGAGAGAGAAATGCACATTGTTCACAGAGTGCTTCAAAGTAAGGTCTGCACATGCATACACATATCTATCACAGTGCTATTCATAATAGCAAAGACATGGAATCCACCTAGGTGCTCATCAGTGGTAGAATGGTTAAAGACACTGTTGTGCACATGCAATATGGAATAACTACACAGTCATAAAAAAGAACAAAAGCGTATCCTCTGCAGCAACAAGGGTAGAGTTGGAGGCAACTGTCCTAAGCGAATTAGTGCAAGAACAGAAAGCCAAATACCATGGTCCCCCTTCTAAGTGGGAGCTAAACATTGAGTACACATGGACACAAAGATGGGATTAGGCACTGGGGCCAACTTAAGGGTGCAGAATGGCAGGGGGGAAAGGATTGAGAAACTATCCATCAGGTACTATGCTCATTACCTGGGTAACAAAATAATCTGTACACTAAACCTCCGCAACATGCAATTTACCCATGTGACAAACCTGCACACATGTACATGCAAAAGTTTGAAAGAATTTAAAAAATAAATGCAAAGAAATGTCTGTAGATCACATTCCCAATTACTACTCAAAATGAAACCAAGAAGAAATAAAAGAAACCACATGATGAACAGCACATACCACTGAAGGCAGCCAACTTCTTCATAGACTTCTTGGGGAAGAAAAACTGGGCTCTAGCAGGCACCTGCTTAAAACCCTATGCTCCTAGAGAGCTGGGTCACCAGCATGAAGCAAAGAGCCTGAGAGGAATTGGCTATTGAACTGAACAGAGCTGAACTGTAGTACTAGAGATCTCCAGCTTTATGGAAAGTGTATGCTAACAATGTAATCTGACTGTCCCTTTAATCTCAAAACACCTCACCAATTTGATTCTCTTCCTCAACATATGGCCTAGAATACATCTTATCTCAAGCTTCTCCAGCTACAGAAGCCAGGGCCCTTCTGGTTTTTAGCACCTAAATGACAGTACTGAGGACTGAAATGATAGACCAAGGTCACTTACTGGAGAGAACATAAGCAGGACGCTAGAGCATCACACTTGGCAGCGTTTAGTCAGGTCGGTAGATCACCTTCCCTCAGAATCTCTAGGAGTGCTAGGTCAAAGTGAGATTCCTGAACCACATCATAGACCTTTCAAATCAGCATCTCAGAGGTAAAGCCCAGGAATCTGCATTTATAAAGAAGACCCTCCCCACACCTCCCACCGTAAATGACTGGTAGGCTCACCAACTTTAGAGATGTGTTGTCATCGAGGGAAAGTGGAATCAGGGTAACCTGAGGGCAAGCAGCCAAAGATGCCTAGTTGGAGCAGGAACAAGGAGAAAAGACTAGGGGATCATCCAACAGCAACGGCAGGGATAAAAGGAGACAAGGCCACAGAAGCAGAAAGGCAATGCTACGGGTCACAGTAAATGTACTGGACTTAAGCAGGACTTCACTGGAAAAGCTACAGTTTCCTTTCCCCTACAGGCATGCCTCTACAGCTATTAAAGGCATGGTACTCTGATAGATTACAGCTCCTTGCTAATTAAATTGTAAATCTTGTTTCAACTGTTTAAGAAATTCAAGGACACTAAAATGCAGGCATCTCTAAGCTAGAGTAGAGCAGCTGTCTTATCTTGAAAGAACACAGCACCCCAGCAGAATCTACATCAGAGGGAAAGCAAAGAGTCCCTGGGAGCTGGAGATGGGAGCTGTGAGCTTGATAGAGTGCAGTTAAATGTTACCAGAACACTATGTACTCCACAAAGTTTCGGTAACAATCTCACAGCCTGCTTTTCAAATTTAAAGCCTACTCAAAAGGTCAGACTGTCACATATCTCCAATCTCCTGCTCAATTCTAGATATCTTCTAAAGGCCTAGGTCTCTCCTGCTTTCTGACCCATCACATTAGTGTTTCTCAATCCACTCTTTTTAATAGAGCACAGTACTCTAGAGCCACAGATCCAGAAGGTTCTTCAGAGGTCAACTTGCTATGCCTCTACTTTAAGAAATAGCGCAGCTACAAACACTGTGTTTACAAAAGGTATCTGCTTGTCATACTAGTTCATGCCAGGGATTCAAATTAAAATGCTTACATTTTTATGTTAGTATATGTGCTGCTGAAGCAAGCACATCACATTTTTATCTGAAAAGACTACATTTCTTACACACTCACTCAAATGTCAACCTCCTATGGTGGGGAATAGGGATGACAAATATTAGGCAAGGTGTTGGTAATGGGAACCTTCTTTTACCTCTTTTCAAGTTTCCATGGGACATCATCAATATAACACTCATGACCTCTCCCCACGCACTCATTTTATCATGTTGGGTGTAATGATCTATATGACTAGTGAGTTAAGAAAAGAAACATAGCAGGCATTCTTCAGCCTCATTTTCCCATTTCTCTCCTTGCCAGCAGAGACCTCTGGTCTGATGCTCTGTTTCATCAGGATTGCAGAGAAGTCCACAGTTTTCTAGCCCTACCTAAGTAGGTGAGTCTCCCCAAATTGGAGAAAGGAGCCAGGAAATTCTTATGATCATATGTGTGACCTACATTCTCCAAACTAGCCTTTATTGCTAATAAAGGGGCTATTTGGAATGTCATCTGCATTACTCATTACCCCTCTCTTAATTGGTTCAGAACTAGGTGGAAAGGAGAGTAGCATATCAGTTGCCCTCAAGCCCCTAACATTTGGCTTCTATTATACTTTTAGTTTAGGAAAGACACAGCATAAACCTTTTTGGTTAGAGGAACAGAGGAGCTCCTCTCAGCCAAATGCCAATAATTCAGACTGTGAAGGAGAATCGCCCCCTAACAGCTACATTACATGCATTTCAGTGTGATTATTGGTAGAAAAACTAAAAAGTGAGCCAGTTGCACAGGACTTGCATACGTATCTGGATAAGAATTACCGTTCCATTATAGACACTATTGCTCTGTGACCCGCCCTTTATTTCTGGTTGTGAGTGGACTAAATATAGGTGCTCTGTTTGCCATTTCCACAATGTTTGCATTGTCTCACCTCCACACCTTTGTAGTGCCGTGCCCTATGGAATGGGCTCTGTTGGGGCCACCACTGTTCATGTGGAAAACCCCTGCCTATCCTTCAGGACGTGTTTCAGATTTTAACTCATCCTGATCTTTTCAAACAGAGTTAAATACTTCTTTGTCTTACTATAGCACCTCGTTTATAACTCTATTAGTGTGTGTCTGTGTGTGTGTGTGTGTGTGTGTGTGTGTGTGTGTATGTATGCAAGACAGGGTCCTGCTCTGTCAGTCAGGCTAGAGTGCAGTGGCACAGTCACGGCTCAGCAGCCTCAACCTCCTGGGTTCAAGCGATCCTCCCACCTCAGCCTCCCAAGTAGCTGGAACCACAGGTGCATGCCACCACGCCCAGCTAATGTTTTTCTGTTTTCTGTTTTGGTTTTAGTAGAGGTACCCCATCTCTACTAAAACCAAACAAATGCCATAAAGTCTTTCTATGTTGCCTAAGCTGTTCTCAAACTCCTGGACTCAAACGATCCTTCTGCCTTGGCCTCCTCAAAGTGCTGGGATTATAGGCCATCACTTTTTTCATGTCTTTTCCCTCCTCTCAGTGTAACACGGTTCCTGTTACACTGAAAACCCTAGAAAGCATAACCACCATTTTTATTATCTTTATCATCACCAACCCCTAACTCAGTGCCAGCATATGGTAATGCATAATAAATACATGAAGAGTGAGAGGCAGGTAAAAGAAGAAAAGAGATAGAGACATAGGCACAGATACAGACAGGTAGAAAACAGAAAGAGAGAAACAAGGATAAAGACACACAAAGAGGGACCAGAAAGGTGGAGAGAAGGCATGAAGAGAGATAAAAAGAAAGGAAGAAAAGAAAAATAAAGTCATAAACATAGCTCCCTTCCTCCTACCACAATACTTGCTAAGGTCTTACTGAACTCTAAGGATAACTATGAATGGGAGAAAACTGGCCAACTTAAGCAAGGACCATGGCCAATGGAAGTGGCTGAAAAGCAAAGGGGATGCTTTGAAAAACTCTGCCTAGAATCCAAGCAGACCTTCATAACCACACTCTAGTTGCTAATCAAGGTGCAGAAAGAAGAGAGAGCTTACATGCAAAAGGTATACATGAACTCTTCCACACGAGGATGCTTTCTATTTCTGTGTTATGAAGAAATGATTTATCTGCTTGCTAACAGCATTTCCCAATCCTTCTTGTCTCATTACTTAAGTAAAGAAAAGAGTTTAAACTGATGCATTTTTTATTTTGACCTCTAAACCACATTTCCTTGTTTGCCTGATTGTGGAACTTTCAGGAGATAATTTAAACTTTCTAGTTTGCATCATAAGGTACTTTTCTGTAGGCATGCCATAAATCTTCGAGATGAACTGTGATTCATTCCTGTAGGTGTTAGTATGTCATTATGTAAGCATTGCCAATAATGAAAAAAAATTACTAGCAAATGTTACAGCAAAGAACAAATAAAAGCAGCCGTATCTAAGTATTATATCTCTAGATTATAATAAAAAATGGGTTGTGTATAAAGAAGTAATTTATAAGAGCTCGTAAGCAACTCAACATTTTTCAAATGATTATCAGCCATATTACCATGTACCAAATAGGAAATTAAACAAAACAAAAAAGTCATATAAATAGAAATAATTAATTAGAGATTCTCCTCTTTATACTGTTTTCTGAAATGAATTAGATTATTTCTCCACAATGACAGAGGCTCACTAAGGAGGACTGTGATATGTACAAAGCATTTTCCATGTGTACCACAGTGTGTCTGTATTAGGCAGTCAAATCCTAGTGGTCAAGACCTAAGTAATCGCTTGGTTAGCGTTTGGGACTACAGTGTGTGTCAACAGGCTTTTATGTTTCTTTGTTGGTTGTTGTTATTATTTTGGAAGGGGGTGCTGTTTTGTTCTGTTTCTTTTGTTTCAATCTCTATGCAACCAACATTTATTAGCAGCTCCTCTTTGGCAAAGACTGAGCTATGCCCTAAAGAAATGTTTTAAACATGAGTAAGGCTCAAATCCTGTATTCAAGGATCTCACAGGTCTTTATGAGATTTTGGCGGTGCTACGGATACAGACATTCTGTCTGCTACTAGCCTAGGGCCCCATGGAGCTCCTGGGAAACTTAACAGAGAGCAGGCATGGAGGTCCAATCTGCCACCCTCCCCTCTCCCTTTATCATGAAAGTGTCTCACTGGGTTCAAGCGACTCTTCCAACTCTTATTTTAATTTACCTTTGTATCAATGCCATTTGTCTATTTCCAACATCCCTCTAAGCAGATCATATGTGTTTTGAGTACAAAAATAGTTTTTACTTATTTTGATGTCATCCAGAGCAAGGAATTCGTGTGTAGATTAATAAACTGTTTCCATTTGTCTTATCTTCCTAATGGCATCATGGGTTCTTGGAAGAAATAAACTTTTTTGTGTGATAACCAAATACCTCATACAAAAATATTTGGCTATCACCAAAAAAAGAGAGCACTTCAATCATGGTAGGTGTTACATAACTGTTAAGACTAGACAACCTTGAGATGGAGGAAGACCTTCAACTCTTGTTTTGAGGGGTAAGGGGAACTCAATTCTCATGCTCTGGACCTAAATATGCCCCCTCCCTCAGAAATGTTTGGTTTGTCAAATTCATGGGTGGAGAATAAGGGAGTTCCCCAGGGTGTGTATGAGCATTGCAGAATAATGGTTCTTAATGTGTAGGGTTCATGAGTGGGCTTTAGTCAATTCATTAACATGCACCCAAAACATGTTTGTGTATGTAGATGCATTTTTCAATGTAATTATTACATAGCTTGGACTAGATACACAAGGGAATCTGTGACTCAGGACAAAATTAAGGACCCCTGCTATTGGATAATCTTAGCATAAGTACTGTTTTTACCTAAAAATCACTACAGAAAACTTTCTTCCATGAATTAAAGTGTCCAGGAAGAGCTTTGCACATGGGGTGAATATCACACTTTATAAAAGCAAAGAATAATAATAATTAAAAACAGAGAACTGAGAAAGAAGAGAAATACCTTATCCCCAGAGTCACAAAGCAGTAATGTGCCCTCTGAAACAAACGGTGACTAAAACCCAATACATGCTTGTTTTAACATCTAGGTCTGAGATATGTTAGAAAAAATGTCATATTAATTAACCTTCTACCTCCCATCCATATTCGCTGAGAGAAAAATAAACAAAAGTTTAACAACTGCAAAACTCAGTGAGCAGAGTTGTGTTAGTCCTGTAGGAAATTCCAAGGAAAATAGTTTTCTCTTTAAATGAAATATGTCACCAGCAACCAGCAGCCAAAAGATAATATAAGATAAATTTTGTAGCAATTGTAGGATATTGCTTCATTGGGCCAACTCCATAAGCTTGATTTCAACCATCTCAGGTTTCAGAGAGTCCTAACAAATCATATTTACAGATATAACCAACTGTTTCCTTCATGAAAATTTTATCACTGCTTTCCATTCTACTCAAACGATCACAGTATAGCCTAGTATAGAAAGGAAAAGATTGTGGACATACTGCTTTTATATAAACTAATTTCTTCAAATGTCTTATTCATTTACAAAGCAAATTGACCCAGGTACTGTAATAGGTGCTAGAGGTAGAAAAGATAGATATTCCTAACATCAGGGAGCTTGCAATTTGAAAGAGAAAAAGAGAAGGAGGAAAAAAGTCAAATAAATAAAATGGTTTAAATGCTTATATATTATGTTTAATGCTATTGTTGAGACAAACAAGATTCCTATGTTTAGAATAGCCAAGGAAGATCTTTCCAAAGAAATGTCACTTAAGCTGAGACAAAGATTTTTAAAAGAGCTGCAGACATACATAGAATGAGAAAAAGAGATTCTACAATTGAGAAAGGAACATGTTCGAAGGCTATGGAGCAAGACAGAGCATGGCATTTTTGAGAAAGAAAAAAGAATGGGTGGATTCCATACGTTAGAGAAAAGCAAGTTAAGACATATGGTTGGAGAAGGGATGAGACTATGCAAGTCCTGGAGACCATGGTTAAAAGCTCTGACTTTGTTCTAGGTGCAATGGCAAGTCTCTGGAGCGTTTTAAGCAGGGCTAGGGGTGACCTGATGCAATTTCTATTTTAAGCATACTACCTTTAATAATTCGTGAAGAGTACATTAGTGTAAGAAGACTAAAAGATGTTGACCTGGAATAAATGGTAGCAATGGAGTTCAAGAAAAGGGAGATTAGGGCATATTTAAGAAATACAACACACATAATCTTCCAAAAGATGAGACTTGGGCAAGAAGAGAAAGGAAGGAATCAAATATCATTCCTAGGATTCTTGGAGTAGCTAAGAAAATAGCAAGGTCATTAGCTGAGATTGAGATTTGTGGGAAGTGTTAACAATCCATTTTGAACTTACAAATTTTGCCACATCTGTGAGACACTTAAGTGGAAATGTCAGGTAGGCAGATGGAACTGCAAGAATGAAGTTCTGATGAGGGATCAGGGCAGAAGGTATGTTTGTGAGTCTTTAACATTAGGACCAAATTTATCTGGTATTTGAATCCATAGGAATAGATGAAATCCATCTAGGGAGAAAAATCAGGAAAGGGGAAAGGGTCCCTAAAAGCTTCCCAGAAAACAATCATTTAGAGGATTATTTGAGAGGGGGAAGCAGGCAAGAGAGTCTGAGTCGGGGGCAGGGGGGCTGTTGAAATAGGAGAAACCCAGGGGCATGAGCAACATTGGAAGAGGAGAATTCTTCAAGAAGGAGTGGCCAAGTGGATTAGATGCTACTAAAAACAATCACATTAGATAAGAATAGAGAAATGTCCACTAGATTTAGCAACATGAAAATCACTTTTTACTTTGACTTTGACAAGAGTAGTTTCAGCAAATTGGTGGTCATGGTAGAAGCCCAACTATAATGGCTCAGGCAGGAGATAAGAAATGCAAAAGAAATTTCTATAATAGCTGCATAGACAACTGTTGAGGTCTGACTGAGAAAAGATGCAAAGAGACCCCTCAGCCCAAAACGTCAAGGAGTTGGTTCAAGTCCTTGCTTTTTTGCTCAGAGAGACTAGAAAATGTTTGTGTGCAGCTGAGATGAGCTGATTGAAAGAAAAGATGCTAAAGCAGGAAGAAAAGAACATAATCAAAGAAGCAAAGTTCTTAGTAAGGTGAGAGGGCATAGGATCCAGAGCACACAGGGAAGGACTGACCTTTAATGGGATGGTAGCCAGTCTAGTCATGTGATGTCTCACAGCTGACCCCCTCCCATGGGTTCCCAAATCAATAAAACTCTTTTGTTATCTTGAGCAAATCAATCTCTCTACATCTCAGCATCTTCACCTATAAAATGAAGGGCCTGAACAGTGAGATTTCTGAGACATCCTTTAGCTCTAACTGTGATACTCTAAGAAACCTCAGGTAGAATGTCCATTTGCTCAGGCACATCTGTCTGTCATTACCCCCAATGCCGATTTGACTTAAAATATACCTTAAACCAGTGCTGTCCAACCTTTTTCATGCCAAGGCCATGTAGAAAATTATAATATGCTTTATGGCATCACAGGGAAAATGGAGGGTATTTGGGGTTCTGCTGAGGCTGCCCATGGCCTGGGGTGGCCAGCTAAGAAATCTCAAATCACAGCAATACCGTGCTTTTGACTTAGTCTGTGACAAGAAGAAAGTATCAGTTAGGGCTCTCTCAGGTACAGAGAATAAAAAAACAAGGTAAGCTAACATAAGCAAAAATGTAGAGAATTCATTTTAATGATACAAGGGTAACTTAACTCAAGGAACCCCAGGACCAGAATACAGCCTAGTCTGAGGACAGACTGGAAACAAGAAATGGCAAGCCATCAACAACATGGGCTCCTCCCAGGCACCCCTCATGGCAGCTTCTCTCTGCAGCCTGCTGCACTCTTCTTTCTGGCCGTACTAGTGCTCTCTGATACTCCATATACATGGCATGTTGTCATCCCTCCCAAGTTCAGAGACTCTTTCTGTCCCAATTCCAGATTCCTAGGAGGAGACTTCAGTCCAACTTGAGTTACAGGTGCATGCCTGGTCTAAACAACTGAGGCCAGAGGAGCTGCTTTGCATAAAATGACTGCCAGAAAGACACCGTGCACTTAGCACACACACCTAAGAGATATGCTATATTCAACATGACTCTTTCAGTCATCTTGATTATATTATAACCCCTTGATTCTGATACATCAGCCATTGTATAAAGAAAAAAAAAGGAAAAAAGCACCATTTTACTGACAATTCTTCCAGAAACAGCAAAATACCATATTAATTATATATTTTAAGAACCTATAGGCCAGGCACGGTGGCTCACCCCTGTAATCCCAGTACTTTGGGAGGCTGAGGTGGGCGGATCATGAGGCCAAGAGCTCAAGACCAACCTGGCCAACATGGTGAAACCCCCTTCTCCACTAAAAACACAAAATAGCTGGGCATGGTGGCATGCACCTGTAGTCCCAGATACTCAGGAGGCTGAGACAGGAGAATCGCTTGAACCCAGGAGGCAGAGGTGGCAATGAGCTGAGATCACGCTACTGCACTCCAGCTGGACAACAGAGCAAAACTCCATCTATCTGGAAAAAAAAAAAAAAAAAAAAAAAACTACAAAAGTTTATTCATACCATTACATACCACTTCCTTCACCTATATCAATATGACCATTTGGTTCTAAGCTTCTTTTACGAAGTATAAAAATAATTCGGAGTCACTTCTAGATCATAACGATATTCTGATTTTCATTACCAATGCCTATCGTCTTGACAGATGTAGCAATTTGGGGATTGGTCATATAATTTAATAGCACATTGAAGAATCTGCTATTTTCTCTACATTTCCTCTTCTTAATGAATTTTCTTTTCTTTTTTTTCACATGGATTACATATCACTGGACTTTAAACTGCTTTTCTCGAAAGTCAGCTAGTAGCTTTTATCTGATATTCTGAGCTTCAGTGATAGAACTTCAAAAAACTGATTATACTCACCTCTTTCTTATAGCTTTGAAAATTCAATGATGTGTTCTGAGAAATCTGGCATTCTCTGATGTTTTTAATTGCATTGCCTGCTGTGAGGTAGAAAGTCTTCTCTATTCACAGTAATTCTGTTTCAATGCTGCACTATGGTGGAAACGTGTTTGGAAATGTTTTTGTTGCTGTTTTACAATGACACTTCTAAATTTAATTTAGATAGTGTACACCAGTGGTACTACCCATGATACTAAATCAAACGAAGTGAACACTTCCCTTCTTTGCCTGGTAAACTTGTCACATGCACACAAACAAGCAAAGACAACTTGTTAGATTCCCTGGCTAGCATCTGGAAAGCTTTTAAGACTCATCCTGATTTCTGACATATAAACATATGGAAAAAGTGCATCTTGCAATCAAGCAAATACGTCGCCTTCTTTTTTTGAGAAGTAATACATGCTATACTTTTTTTTAACTAACTGTGTCACATGGTTTAATTCATTTAATTCTCAAAACAATCTGACAAACAAAATGGTTCTTATACCCATTTTGTAAATGAGGAAACTGAGGTGGTAAGATTAAGTAATTTCTCTAAGACCAACCAGCTAGCGAATAATAGAGCCAGGATATGAGCCCATCCTATCTGATGCCAGGTCCCATGTGTTTGCTTAATCAGTATATCCAAATGCATCTTAATTAATTGTGTCATAGACAGTCATTAAGATTAATTAATAAGATAAACTATAAAGTTAGTCACATAAATTAATATGCTTTGCTGGTATTCAATTAGCTGAGCTAGGGCTGTTTTTCCAGGAAATGTGGACAAGCCTACCAAAGTAACTACTACACATGTCAATATCATTCCTGGCACAACTTGGGTAAATTGCTATTCACATGTACTTTGTTTTTGCTTCCTTAAACTCATGGAAGCATTTCCAAGAATCGTAATCATAAGTGGAAAAACAGCTTGCAGTAAGGGTTTATGAGGAGCCCAGTTCCTTCCCTCAGGTCTGAAGTGACACTGCCTCTCCTAAACCAATTCACTAAAGCAGAGCACTGTTGAGCCACTGCCTGAGCTGTTACAGGACAGCATTACCCTCTCCACTGCTTTTGCGGGAAAGGAGACAGAGCAAAAGGATATAAAAAGTATCTGATTACTTAAGGTCAATGGTCCTTTCACTTTAGGATTCTGCCTCTAGGAATGGTACCAAGAAGTGGTGTTTGGGACACCAAGGTGTAGCCTCAAAAAGCATTAGGAGATAACTCTAAGCACTGTGGCTTTCCTTAGGAATATCAGTATTCCCCATGAGCTTATTTATTCTTATTTGTCAGGAAACAGTGATGTTTTCTCATCCTAACATGGCATGATTTCGTGAGCAAGGCCTTATTCTAGTGTAGGAGTTAAGACTATGCCACCACAAAATATGTTGCTCTAGCGTATTGACTATCTTGAAATAAACGCACTTAAAAAAATAGCAAGTACAGGCTGGGCGCGGTGGCTCATGCCTGTAATGCCAGCACTTTGGGAGGCTGAAGGGGGTGGAAAACGAGGTCAAGAGATCAAGGCCAACACGGTGAAACCCCGTCTCTACTAAAAATACAAAAAAATTAGCCAGGCATGGTGGCACGCGCCTGTGGTCCCAGCTACTCGGGAGGCTGAGGTGGAAGAATCGCTTGAACCCAGCAGGCAGAGGTTGCAGTGAGCCAAGATTGCGCCACTGCACTCCAGCCTGGTGACAGAGCAAGATTCTATCTCAAAAAAAAAAAAAAAAAAAATAGCAACTACAAGATCACCCTAATCTTCATTCTATTTCTTAAAAGCAAAAGAGAAAATTCCCATGTGAAGGAGGTCCTCCCTATACCAGGAAGAAAGCAACAGTCTTATCATCAAGGACAGAAAGTTGAAGCCTAGGAAAATTTGTACAAGCAAATCTTGTTAAACTAACTTATTTTCCCAGTCACTTCTCTACCAGTTAGCTATGCGAGCCCAAGCCCCTTTGCTTATCACATTTTCACAGCTTGCTTTACTTTGTCCAATTCAGTATGTAAGTGATGGACTCTAACTGCTTCTTTGGGTCTTTATTTCCTTATGGAGGTCTCCTGTGCCACATAAAGCTTGTATTAAATAAATTTGTATACCTTTCATCTATTAATCTAGCTTATGTCAACTTAATTCTTGGGCCCAGCTAGACCCCAAGAGGATGGGAGTGGAAATTTGCCTCCCCAACACTGCCCACAGCCAAGGCCAGATAGAAGATGGCATCCCAGACCCAGACACCACCAGCCATTCCCCACTGTGGTTCAGAATTGCCCCTCCACCAACCATGCAGAATAGCAAACTTCTTACCTCATAAGTAACACGAAATAAATTAAGCTCACAATTAATGATGCAATTATAGCTGGTGGAATAATTTGCAACCCAAGTGTGGTAACTCACCCAGGGTACCAAGAGGCTCATAGCATTTACTTTCCCATTTCTAGGGAGCCCAGCCTGCAAAGCCTTGCTGACTTTCCAAAAGCTGTGGTTGGGTTTTTTAAAAATAGATCATGTAATGAACTCAAGAAGAAGCCCATATGACTGTTTAGAGAACTAACTAGAAGACACAAAAACCTTTATATGTGGGTTTTCAATGTGTTTGCCTGGTATCTCACTTACTTACAGACCCAGAGACTGCTCAAATTCACCATCTTCATGCTCGTCTCTCTGTTGACTTATTTCCATTTCCCTGGTGCTAGCCAGGCTAATCTGCATGGCTTGGACGTTGAAACCAGCTGCCCTCTAGTTGACTTATCCTGTTCTTTCATTCATTTTTCCTATAAACATTTATTAAGTCCCTACCACAGCCTAGGTCCTGCTAAGTATGGTTATCTGAGTTACTAACTCACTGGGAACACTGAAATCACTTCAAACAGACCCTAATTTTTAATTTAACAATAAACAGAAAATTCAGTTCTATTTTTCCCCAGAATCCCAGTTGACTTTTGACTTCCTCTTGGAGCTTCCTTAGAATGGAGTCTAGCTCTGCCCCCTCCTTATGTCATCATCCCTGCTGTTCAAGGAGAACTCAACAGTTGGAGGATTGTGGATTTTGGCATTGGTCAAATATGACCCACATTTATCCCACTTAGCAGATGTGAGACCAGAAACACATTTTATAAATTCTTCAAGTCTCCATTTACTCATTTACCAAATAGGAGAATCACATCTATTTGCTCAAAGGATCAAACAAGTTACTGTAAGTATGCAAAGAGGCAGTCAATAAATGTTACTTCTCCAATGCATATCTCTTTCTTATTTGCATGTGCCCCTTATTTTTCTGCTATATAATCATTCATTGTAATTTAGTGAGCACCTATTTTACACAGTAGGCTGTGAGGACACAGTGGAAAACAAACTGTCAGGGAGGAAGCACATCCCATGGAATTGTCTGGAGCAGATAAACTCTACACAAACAAATATAAAGAGAGCTCAAAATTTTTCTACTTTTAAAATAGAGCAGAAAATGACAATTTCTAAATAAGAAGGGCTTAGAGGCCATCTGGATGGAGTGGGGACTTGTATTAAGGCTATATTTGCAAAGTAAGCTAACTTTTTACTAAGAATCTATGTACAGGGGAGAGGTGGGCCCATCAGCCAACTCTTTTGGTAGAGAATACCTCCTTCTGCCTAGACCTCAATAGTCCAGGCCTCTGCAGACCTTTTCTCTTGCACTGCTGAGTTTTAGCCTGTCCTGACTGATGAGTCAGGAGAAAAGAAGGTTCCACCACTTCCCACATCCCCATCCAGAGTCCCTAGTTCTCCTTCTATACTGGCTCCCAGGAAGACAACTAGTTTCCTCAGTGATAAGCTTCTCCACCTGGCTGTTGATGACAGACCCCTAAAGCAACTTCCTTCAACTGCTTAGCATTCAACTCTACCTTCTACTCACATTTTTATTGCTTATTCTGCCACCCATTTCTTCATTTGGCACTGATGACAAACACTTTTTCTTTACTATTTCCTTTATGTTGAATATTCTAATATGCAAATGAATTAACTATATGAGTATCTAATGTCTGTTTACTGGTTTTTTTTAGGCCACCAAATACATTTCACATGCATTATCTCATTAAACTCTTATGACAACCCTGAGATGTAGGTATTATTACTCCTCCTATTTTGAAAATTAAAAAAAAAACAAATATTAATATATCTGGCTGCTGTGCTGTGTTAAAAAAAATAAAATTTCTAAATAAATAAATAACAAATCTTAGAATCATTTATATGTAGGAATGGTTCTCAACTCTAAATGCTCATTACCTCAATATTGAAGAATTACCACAAATACTCTACAAACCATTTCACGAATTTAATAGGATATAAAGACAATACATGCAATTGCCTGACTGATACATGCACTAGAATTGCCTTTATTTTTCTTTTGTTAGAAACTTGATCCTAAGCACTTGGACATCTGCTATTCTGTAGGGAACAGTTGAGTATAAATTTTGAAAAGCAATATCTCAATTAGTTTATCTTTTTCAAGGGGCCATTTAATCATACATCTTCTTTTTTTTTTTTTTTTTTGAAAGAAAGAAAAAGAGAGAAAAGAAGAAAGAAAGAGAGAAAGAAAGAAGAAAAAAACAGAATGTAAGAGAGAAAGAGGAAGAGAAAGAGGGAGAGAGAATGGGATTCTTGTTCTATTGCCCAGACTA
>CAUYLZ010045697.1:0-17113 GCA_963573645.1 Pithecia hirsuta | reverse complement strand
GAGGACGAGGGGGAGGAGGAGGAAGAGGAGGAGGGGGAGGAGGAGGGGGAGGAGGAGGAAGAGGAGGAGGGGGAGGAGGAGGGGGAGGAGGAGGGGGAGGAGGGGGGGAGGATGAGGGGGAGGAGGAGGGGAGGAGGGGGGAGGGGGAAGAGGGGGAGGGAGAGGAGGAGGAGGAAGAGGAGGAGGAGGAGTTGGTCTTGCTGTCTCAGGGAGGGCAGAGGCAGAAAATCCCAGTATAAGGGAACTCTTGCAATTCAAACTCTAATTGTTCGACTCAACTGCATATTCACTGCTGCTTTACCAGATCTGGAGACTGAAGCTCTGTAAGGGAGGATGGACCTGCCCGAGGTCACTCAGCACATCAGTGGCTCAGAGGCAGGCTTTGAGGTCTGTGCACCTGTTTCCAGAATCTGACACCCAAGCCGTGAGGCCAGAGGTGCCATTCACCCAGGTGAGAGGTGGGGACTCGGTGAATCTTGTCCAGAAGAGGACCTGAAGGGCAAGGCCAAGGGGCAAAGAGAAGTGCAGAGCTGGCCTCGCTGGAGAGGGCGTGAGGAGAGTGGAGACTGGGAACCCGTAGCTAGGACTGGCTGGGGACAGCCTAGACTCTGGTTTGGGCAGGGGGATCAGGGCGTCCTGGTGGGAAGAGGAAAAGGGAAATGATGGGGGCAGGGTGGTCCCTGGAGATGAAGCAAAGTCCCATGTGGCCCCAGGTGGCAGGGCCCAGCCAGAGGGCTGCCTTCCAGGACGAGAGGTCTAAAGCACTGGGCAGGACTCCAGCCTCCCACCCTACATGAGGCAGGGGCCAAGGACAGACACAGGGAGAGACAGGAGGAGACCCCGTGGTTGGAAGGGGCCCGGGTCACACGGGATAAGGGGAGAGGGATTTGAGATTCCAGCAGGCTCAGACACACGGCCTCTGACCCAGCCCTGCAAATGTGGGCTAGGAAGGGCCGTGCTGCTGCAGGTGGGCTGAGGGCAGACAGCAGCCTCCTCTGGAGGGCCTGGGAACAGGGAGACGGGGGCAGGAAGGCAGCGCCTAGGGTGGCCTGTCAGAACAAAGCCCTGGGGGACCTTGAACAGGCCTGGGATGGGCAGGCAGCAAGCAGCCCAGGGAATAACATTCTCCAGGAACACAGCAGGCTGGGATCAGAGTTAGGTCCAGGGACAGCACATGTGAAAGGAACCAGCACGTGCCGGGTGGCTCCTAGGACCTGGAGGTTTTATACACACGACCTTATTTAAAACCACATGACATGAGACATTTCATCGCCACAGCAGCCTTGGAAGGTAGAGCTCAGTACTCCCTTTCCTTGAGGTAGGATATGGAGGCTCAGAGAGGTTAAGTGACCTGCCTGAGGTCACACAGGAGCCAGGACTTGAGCAGGAGCCTGTCTGCCTTCCCCTTGTTCCTGAGGCCCTGAGTCTGGGTTGGGATTAGCCTGTGATGAGCCTGTGAGGAGAATGATGCTTGCAGGGAGGGAGGACCCGGAATGCTGGGATGGGGGCATGTTGGGTAGGGGGTGCCCAGGACGGAGCTGCCCCAGAAGCTGCCCATCCCACTCCATTCTCTCTCCCTAGTCCCATTCCATTCTGGGGGCATGTTGGGCCTAAGATCTCACTGTAAGGGAGAGGCAGAGGTGGGACCAAGACCCACATCCCTAAAGCCCTGTTCTGGAGCTGGGACATCCCCCGTACATCTGTGACACCTTTGTGCTTTCCCACCCCATCCCTGCTTCCCCCAGGGGCAGCCCAGCCCAGAATTCTGGGTATATTATTCCTGTCCTTTTCAAAAGCGTGTTTCTCTTACGTGTATGCTGGTTAACATTATGACACTCAGTTTGCATGTTTTTAAAGTTTTTTTGACAAAGTTAAATAGTACGTTCTGCTCGGGATCTTGTTTTTTTCTAATCTTCCTTTTCGAAGGAATCATTCGAGTCATGGTAGGTGGCAGGAGTCCACGTGCTGTTGAAGCTGCGTAGTGCCCCACCAGCAGACGCGCAGCAAGGCCACCCGCTCCTAGTCATACATATTTGTTTTTTGTTTTTTTGAGACAGAGTCTCGCTCTGCTGCCCAGGGTTGGAGTGCAGTGGTGAGATCTTGGCTCACTGCAGCCTCCGCCTTCTGGATTCTAGTGATTCCCTTGCCTCAGCCTCCCAAGCAGCTGGGACTATAGGTGCCAGCCACTACGCCTGGCTGATTTTTGTATTTTTAGTAGAGACAGGGTTTCACCATGTTGGCCAGGCTGGTCTTGAACTCCCAACCTCAAGCGATCCACCTGCCTCGGCCTCCCAGAGTGCTGGGATTACATGTGTGAGCCACTGCACCCGGCCAATTCATACATATTTGAACCCTCCTCCCCAGTGCTTTGTGATGACATATCAGTTGTTATACATATTCTTGTGTCTGTCTCTGCATCTACAGGTGCAAGATGTCCCCTTGGTCTATGTGGCAGATTGAGGTGGCCGGGTGGAGGGCAATGAGAGTGTCTGAAGTGACTTCTCCGCCTCCCCCTCCCCCAGCCTCTTTCTCCTTCCAAGTGCTTGCTGTGTGCCAGGCTCTGTGTGCCTGCTGTGTGCCAGGCTCTGTGCACCTGCTGTGTGCCAGGCTCTGTGCGCCTGCTGTGTGCCAGGCTCTGTGCAGTGTGCTCCACTTGGATCTCATCCAGCTCTCAGCATCAGGCTGCGAGGAGAGTAGACTCATCCCCATCTTACAGACCAGGATCTGAGGCTCAGAGAGATTGAGTCACTTGCCCCAAGTCACACAGGCGGTAAGGAGCCAGGACAGAGTGAAACCCAGATCCCAACTCCCAGCTCCCAGCTCCCACGGCAGAGGACAGAGTCCTTGATGTCCAGACTCCCGCTCTCCAACCCCACTGAACATCCACCATCCCGGGGCAAGTCTCTGGGATGTGGGGGCTGCCCCGATGTAGGCCGGCCTCCTGAGCCAGGACCGACTTGCACTCAGTGGCTCCCAAGGGAGCACCAGGGAAGTTGGGGCCCTCTGTGGAGGGCTGGGCTCCCTTCATGACATCGGAGGCGCCGGATGCCGGGAGCCTCCGTGCAGGGGAAGACCCCAGCCTCTGCCTTGCTCAGGGCTCACTCTATCTTAAGTGTCCACAAGGGAGGTCATTTCCTGCCACAGAATCTGGCTCCATCCAACTGTCCCTGCAAACAGTCCAGCAACTCAGCCCTTCACAGCAGAGGGAAATCACCAGAGAAGGCAGTGAGCAGGGATTTCTTTCTTTTTTTTTTTCCTGTCCTGGGGTTAAATACCCCTGTTTGAGGTAAAACAAATTCCTTGCTGAAGCTCATCACCTCCAGCTGGGCCATGGGAAGGCCCATTTCATCTGATCATTTAGCCCTGACTCACGGGGCTAAATGATGCCCACGAGGGGCCTGAGCTAGGCCGTCCCACGCTTGCTGAAGGCTGGTCTCAGGGCATGGAGCCTGGCAGGCTCGGGCAGGCTCTGGGGGGTTGGCTGCAGCGGGAGGTGGGCTGGGGAAGCCCTCCCTCCCTGGGTCAGCCTCTGCTGATGCAGTGGGAGTGCCGTCCTCGGTCCTTCGGGGTCTGCATCAGAGGTGAGAAGGAATTCTCCCCGGGGCCTCTGCCTGGGGCCCATAGTTAGCAGGCGAAGTGAGAATCAGACCAGGAGAGACCACCATGGGCTGAGAACGCTGGGGCTGGGAAGATCACTGCCCCGACCCCAGACAGGAGGAGGCATCCAGCCCTCCCTGGGAGAAGTGGGTGCCCGGGGTTCCGCCAATCCAGGTTCACAGTGATCCTGACAATCCGGGCATCGTCCAGCCCAACGTGCCCAGCAGGCCCGTTGCCCCCCTTGCCCCCAGCAGGCCCGTTGCCCCCAGCACTGCCTCCAGTCTCTCCTGCTGCAGTCTCCGCCCACATCACCAAGTCAGCTGTCAATCAGGGACTGCTTGTCCCTAGGGATTCCTTGGTTTCAGAAAGTGGGGAAAGGAAAGGAGAGGAGGAGAAGGGGGAGAGGGAGGGAAGCGAGGATGAGAAAGGAGAGAGGAGATAGAGACAAAGAGAAGGGGGTGAGAGAGAGGGAGAGAGGAGGGCACATGTCTCCTGTGTGGGCGATGTGACCACTTACTAGGTCGTTCTAATTTGCAGAGGCTGGAATGTCTCTGCCTTAAGCAGGTCCTTGCCATAGAGAATCATCCCGCCCGAAATGGCCAGTTCTTCCTTCCTTTGGGTAAGGTCACTGAGACCCAGCTTAAAATGTAAGCGTGAGACCTGAGAAGGGCATTTGGTCACTAGCACCCATTAGCGAGGCAGCCCAGGCCACCTGACTGAGGCTCAGAAGGGCTGGGGCGCTCTCAGGGAAGCTGTGGCAGGAGGCAGGCTGGCGTTAGACCTGGAGCCTGTGTGGTGACACCTGTTCACTTAAGTGCTGCTATCTTCCAGGGAATCCGTCTGGGAAACACTGGCCTAGTAGGTGGTCAAGACATCACCCCAGCATTCACTGCCTCGGAGCACCCTAGGGAGAAGCAGTGAGTGAGAGGCAGTGCAGGGTGCCCCTCTCCGCGTTTCATTCTTCTAGAGTTCCCTGTCCCTTCCCATCTGCTGCTGTGGGTTTGCGGGTCTTAGCCCGCCTGTCCTCCAAGGCTCAGGCCACGCTCCCAGCAAAGATGCCCTGATTTCCTCCCTGTCCCTGCTGGAGATCAGTTCTTCAGCTGCTGAGAAGAGGCCCACAGCTGTGGTGCGTGCTGCCCCTCCCCAGGCCCCCAGCATCAACAGGTCCCTTCCATTTCTAAGTACCCCTAAGCTGGCCTTCCCACTGCACACACTGGGTGCCTGTTGAATGAGCTCATACAGTGTGCCAGGCATCCTGCCAAGCACTTCAAGGCACCTGCTCATTTAATTCTGGCAACAGCCTTCTGAAGGGGATGTGCCATCACCCCATTTTACAGATGAGGAAACTGGGCCCCCACCATTCTTCTGGCAAGACACCAGCTTTGGGCTCTTCCCTTAGGAACGGCTCCCTGTGCCATGGGCCCACTCCCACCTGAGCTGTGGCTCTGCCCAGCCTTGCTGTCCCCGGCGGGGTCCTGCCTGGACTCGGGCAGGGATATCTGGGGCTCTGGGGTGGTTTTGTCCCTGCAGATGGCCTCTGGCCAGCCCTCTGGCCCTTTCACTTGCAGGCAAAGGTTTCTGCTGTTCACTTCTTTTTCCTCTGGTCAAAGACCCCGCTTTTCCTCCCACATTTTCTATTTCTTCTGCTTGCAGCTTAGCAGAAAAGAGAATAAAACTTCAGAGTAGCAGAAAAGCTTGCAGGTTTGCTGGTGTGCCGCAGGTGTCCTGCACGGGCCTGTGACCTCACCTCGATGGCTGGAAATGAGCCCCAGGGGAGCATTTACATCTGGAAATTGGCACACACTCCAAACCAGGGCCATCTCACTGGAGAGCTGGCCATGGAACCTTCAGCAGCGTGCACTGCGGGTAACTGTGGTGGGTTCCTCTCCAGTTAGAGGGGAGAGTTCCGCCCAGGAGCCCTTGGCTGCCCACTCTTCCTGGCTCTCCTGCCTCTGCGCAGAGCTCAGGCTGCCACACCCCTCTGCAATGAGTGTGTAGCCCGCTGCACGGTCTGCACTGCTCTCAATTGGCCTCTCGAGATTACTCAACTCCTGGCCAAGATCAGAACTTATTTTTCAAATAAATACTTGCAAACTGAAAGAAAACAAGGTTCCCACGTGGAGCTAGGTAGTATGATTTCTCCACACAGTGAACAGGGAGCAGATGCCGGTCGGCATCGCCACTTACAAAATCTGGCCCCACACTGCTCTCCTCTGTCTCTCTCCCCTAGACCAAACTTCCGGGGGTCACGGAAGCGTGAGTGTGTGTGGGAGGATGGTGGGATCCCCAATGCGTTCGAGGATCTTTGAAACTCCTCGTGCAGAGTTAAGTACTCTGCAAGTCAGACCCAGCGGTGCGGAGCAATGCAGCCAACTCTTCACTGACATCATTGCATTAAAGATTCAGGCTATAAATTTGAACAAGGATTAACCATTCCCAGAACAAACAGCCCTGGCTGGCACTCCTCCCTCCATGCACAGCCCACTGCATCATCCAAGTGCAAACAGGTACGGAGCCTGCCATTTCTCTCTTCTCTCCATCTCCCTCCTCCACACAACCAGTGGTCCCAGAACAGAACCCAGAGGTGGTGGATCTTACTGTTGACTTGCAGGGAAGTCAGCAGCGATGGTTAGTTTGACCTGGCTGAGGAATGGCCAGCAGGTAAGGCGTGCTTTCTGGGGGTGTCTGTGAGGGTGGTGGGTGCACTGGAGAAAGCAGTTCTGCCCCCACCAGTGTGGACGGGCATCATCCAATCTGCTGCGGGCCTGGATAGAACAAAAAGGAAATGGAAAGATGGATTCTCTCTCTGTCCCTGAGCTGGGACATCTATTATTTTCCTGCCCTTGGACAGCAACACTTTGGTTCTTGGGCCTTTGGACCTGGACTGAGTCACGTCACCAGCTTTCCTGGTGCTCGGGCTAGCAGATGACAGATCATGGAACTCTTGGCCTCCATAACTGCATGAGCCAATTTCGGTAAAAAGTGTCTCTATCTATCTATCTATCTATCGTTATCTATCTATCTATCTATTGTCATCTATCTATCATCTATCTATCTATCTACCTATCATCTATTTATCATCTATCTATCTATCATCTATCGTCTGTCTACCTATCATCTATCTATCATCTATCTATCATCTATCTATCTATCTATCATCTATCATCTATCTATCATCTATTATCTATCTATCATCTATCTATCATCTATCATCTATCTATCTGTATCTATCATCTATCTACCTATCATCTATCTATCTATCATCTATCTATAATCTATCATCTATCTATCTACCATCTATTTGTCTATCTATCATCTATCTATAATCTATCATCTATGTATCTATCATCTATTTGTCTATCATCTATCTGTCTATCAATCTATCTATCTATCTATCATCTATCTATCTGTCTGCCTATCTGCCTATCATCTGTCTATCATCTATCTGTGTGTCTATCTATCACCATCTAACCATCTATCTGTTTCTCTATCTACGTATCTGTCATTTGCCTGTCTGCCTATCTAGCTGTCTATCATCTATCTATCTCTCTATCTATCTGTCTATGTTTCTATCTATCTGCTTACCTATCTGTCATCTGTCTGTCTGCCTATCTCTCTATCTGCCCATCTATCTATCATCTATCTGTATCTCTATCAATCCATCCATCCATCCATCCATCCACCCATCCATCCATCCATCCACCCTATTGGTTCTGTTTCTCTGGAGAGCCCAAGTGCTGGGGGAACAACAGGAGGTCCTGATCCTCCTTCTGGAGCAGGTAGTGGCTCTGTGAAGCCCTTGTCATATTTCCCTTTTGTTCCTTAAACTTGAAAGAGGCACAGCTCGGCCCTATATAACCCTTGACTCAACAACAGCAGATTTTGAAAGCTGAGAATCGGCCAGGGATGAGCCTCAGTTGCCCCCACTGGCCTCTTTCCTTTAGATGGAGGAGCCCAAGAGATGATGGACTGGCCTGGGGCATCCTGGGAAGTGCAGATGGATGAGAGAGATGAAGAGAGACCTTCATGTTGGCTCCATCCTGTAGAAGGCCAGGAAGAGTGCTCCTAACCAAGGACATTAGGGTTCACTTTGGGGGAGTGGGGGTCCTCCACGAACAGAACTGCGGCACACTCACCCACCTTCCGGGGCCAGGCAGGCACAGGTGGGTGGGCTGGGCTGGCCTGGAGGATGCCTCAGTGCAGCAGGACAGACACTGCTCAGTCCGGGGGCTGCTGCCGCGTGGAAGAGGGAGGCTGCAGTGTACCCAGTTTCTCTAGAGGAGCCAGACATGCAGATTTTTATGTGAAAGCTTCATTTTTAAATGTTAGGATCCAAAGTTTGAAATTAAAAAGCATGATATAGGCCAAACAAAGCTGTTTGTGGGCTGACTTTTCCTTCCTCACCCGGGTACTTTGTCACCTTTGCTCTAAACCTTGAGCAACTGGTGGGAGAGCAGGGGTGGGAGCCCTGCTCCAGGCTTCCCACCTTCAGTTTCCCGAGACGCGTTTCTTCCTGGAGCTGCTGCCATCCAGGGTAATTTGATTGTGCTTTTCTCTTACTGCCTTTGATCCTCTGAGGTTGCCAGGCATAGTTACTATTTTGTTTGCGGGCTCTGATGATGGGAGAATGATTCTGAAAGCTGCAGCCTGAAGAGAGAAGCTCCCTCTGGGCTGTTGTCAAGCCAATTTCCACGGTCTCCAGGGCTGAAGTGGGAAACACTGCATGGAGACAGAGATGCTACGGAGGGAGAGGTCCCTACGTCTTCTCAGGGCCTCCTTGGGCTGGAATTATCTGCTCCCATTTGCTGACACTAGGCTGCCAAAGCCAGGAATTGGCTCTCTCAAGTGGGTGTGGCCACTCACTCATCCAGCCACCCATGTATGTACCCACTCACCATCTATTAATCTATCTGTCCATCCATCCATCCACCCACCCACCCACCCACCCATCTTTCCATTTATCCATCCATGCATCCACCCACCCACCCACCCACCCATCGAGCCACCCATGTAACCACCCACTCACCATCTATTACTCTATCCATCCATGCATCCATCCACTCACCCACCTATCTATCCATGCATCCATCCATCCATCCTCCATCCATCATCCATGCATCCACCCATCCATCCTCCATCCATCCATCCATGCATCCATCCATCTATCCATCCATCCATCCTCCATCCATCCATCCATCTATCCATCCATCCATCCATCCATCCATCCACCCATTTATCTCATTTACTATCTGCTCATCCATCCATCCACCCATCCATCTAACTTCTCACCTGCACACCCATTCATCCATCCATCCACCCACCTATCCATCCATCCATCTGCCCATCTATCCATCCATCTGCCCTGACACACACACGTGTCCGTCCATCCATCCATCTATCCATCCATCCGCACATTCATCCATCCATGCATACGTGCATGTCACAAATATTTAGTGGGTATTGGTCATAACCCTTGACTCAAAAACAGCAGATTCTGAAAATGCTGGGTGCTGGGCTAATAATGATGAGTGGACCATAGTCTCTGCCCTCACAGAGACTGCGTTCTTGCTCCCATCACTCTAATGCACACGACCAGCCTGCAGCAAATGGGAGGAGGCTGAGGAATCCTGTCCACCTTTTGGGATGGCAGTCCATGGAGGAGGCTTCACCAGAGCAGGCAACATATATGCTGGGTTCTTATGTTTTTGGCCAGAGAGAGAAGGAGGGCCAGGTATTTCTGGAGAGGGCAATAGCGTAAGAGAGAGGGACCGACCCTCCCCCAGGCCCACTGCAGACTCTAGGTGAGGAAGTAAGTGGAGACACGGGAGGGCATGGCATCCTTCCTGATCCTCTGGGCGTGACACTGAGAGGGCCAGGTGTGTCTTGTCTTTGATGCAGAAAATGTCCCTGTAGGTGGCAGCTGAACTGGCAATGGAAGAAAGCAATGGTTGGACAATGGGAAGATGAGCTCCCTCAGAGCAGGTTATAGAAAAGGTTATATAATGAGTATTGCTGGATGGAGATTCCCCCTTTTAACTTGAGCTGAAGCTTTCCCTCCTTCAGCCAATGCCCAAGACAATTACTTGCTTGCATAACACTTTGAGGTAAATACATCCTACAGATGAGAACATAGATACTCAGACAAGTTTAGGACTGGTCCAAAGCCACACAGGTCCGTCCATCCTCAAGTCCACAGTCTGTCTCTGATACTGTTGGGCCTCACTAGGGCATCATTGTCTAGGGCAAGCTCAGAGGAGGTCCCGGTTTCAGGCTCAGAATGGCCCTTTGGAGTGAATAGCAAGAATTCCCTGTTCCCGAGTGGGCTATGTGCTCGCTCCCTGCAGGAGAACCCTCAGCACAGCCTATCGTTTCTCTTGGGTCTGCCCAGGCCTGTGTGCACAGACGCTGGCACACTTCGGAAATCCACACTCTCCTTAAACACACGCTTCTCTGATTGCAGTGGAGGAGACTGGCATCTTCTCTCCCCACAACCCCTCCAGCACCCCCAGCTCCTGCCCTCCCCCCAACCCCTCCCGGCATGGGTTCTTGGAACAGAATTTGAAAACCATGGGGCTTAGCTAATCTCAGAGGCCCTTCCAGCATCCTAGGATCTGTTCATTCACCTTTTTGACCATTTCACCTGCCTTGTGCCAGATGCTGAGCCAGGAGCCGCGAGGGGCCGCCCTCAGGGACTGCGTGCCCACAGTCTTGTGGACTTCTTATACCATTCGATTTTTTGAAAATCATTTATATGTTACTCGAAGGGGTTTATCTTATATAAATTTGTTAACATAGTACAAACACCATATAATCTCAATTTTGATGTTAAAAACTCATATCCAGGACTAGCTCCATAATTCTGGGGGCCAAGTGCAAAATGCTAATGTAGGTTTCCTTGTTCAAAAGCAGTTAAGAATTTTAGGAGCTGAGCACAGTGGTGTGTCTCTGTAGTCCCAGCTCCAGCTACTTAGGAGGCTGAGGCTTGAGTCCAGGAGTTTGAAGAGTCCAGCCTGGGCAACAGAGTGAGACCCCATTTCTAAAATAAATAAATGAATAAGACAAAATGGTAAATTTCAAGATGGTGATAGCAGAACATTAACCCAGCTCGGGGCCCCTCCGAGCACTGAGCCCAGCATTGCCCAGGTCCATGTGCATGAAGCACGCCCTGCATCTCTCTATAAAGATAATTCCCCAAAGTGTTAAGGGACACACCTCTGGGAGGGATAAGAGGGATTTCTTTTTTTTCCTTTTTTTTTTTTTTAGATGGAGTCTCACTCTGTCTCCCAGGCTGGAGAGCAGTGGCACTCCTCATCTCCCAACCACCTCCCAGTTTCAAGCGATTCTCCTGCCTCAGCCTCCCGAGTAGCTGGGACTGCAGTCAAGCGACATGATGCCCGGCTAATTTTTGTATTTTTAGTAGAGATAGGGTTTCACCATGTTGGCCAGGCTGGTCTCGAACTCCTGACCTCAGGTGATCCGCCCGCCTCAGCCTCCCAAAGTGCTGGGATTACAGGCATGAGCTACTGCGCCCAGCTGGGATTTACATTTTCTTCTTCCTGTTTTCTGTAAGTTCTAATTTCTCTACATTACATGCATTGGTCTCATTACAGAAGAAAGGGATTATCAATGTTTTCACCCCTTACAAACAGAAACCACAGGGCAGCTGCCTCTGAGACTGAGTGGGGTGGCCGGTGTGGGCAGGGCAAGCCACCTTCCCTCTGGAGTTTGCCCATGGGGGACTCGCTGTTTTAGACTCCTATTCAAGCAGGACAGAAACTCAGTTCTCCTCATTCCTCTTAGTAGAGCAGAAGCCAGGCTGCCGTCCTCATTTCTAAAAATGAGGGGACAATAAAGAGAACTGAGCAGAGAGATGCATAAGGCCCAGATGGAGGCTCGCCCTGAAAGCAGGACTGTGTGCCTCGTGCCTCTGGCTCAAAGGCGGTTCCACAATCACCCCCAGGTCCATGTGGGGCTCTGTCCTCATGGGGAGGGCTTCAGGTGCTTGGCCTGTGTAGGGAATCTGCTGACCGCATCCTGGCTCTAGACGCATTTGGAAGGAAGGTTGGGAGGAAGCAGGGCGTCCTCACCCCACCCTCGTGGAATGACTGAAGAGGGAGATGGTGGCTTGTGGGGGACACAAGCCTCACCTCTGCAGGTCTCAGCACAAAATTACCACGGGCTCCCCGAGAAACGTCTCTGGACACATTACGCTATATAAATGTAGATCCAGGAAGCGTGTCCTAATACACAGATGGGTTATTGAGAGGAGTTAGGGATGCTTAGGGATGGGGTCCTGACCTTTTAAGAAAAATGTCATGCTTTCCCATATAGCACGCTGGGGTGTGATAGGAAGAAACAGGATATTTGGGATGTGCAGATTCATCAGGGTTTTTGACCAGTTTGAATATCCACTCTGGCTTCCACCTTGATCCCCGTCCCCTGCTTGGGGGTCCCCAGTCCCCACCCCACCCTGAGACAGCACCCCACCTCCCCACTAGGTCCCCAACCCTGACCCAGGGATGTCTCCTCTGCAAGTGCTGCCAGCTTCTCAGTGGATCCTGCACTCTTCACACAGCCATTCACGATGCCCCCGCATCACTGCCCACCTTTCTCCGACATTCTGGAACACGTCCTCTGCCTGTGTGGGTTTTACCTTGAGGTTCTGGCCATGAAGAAGCCCCTCTTCTCCATTATTTGAGGCACTGTGGTGAGCTGTTCCAATACTAGGGACCATTAGGGTGTCTAGGTGTCTCCAGACGTCTGACTGAGGGAGGGATGTGGTGATGGGAACACATGAGATGAAAATCCACAGAATTCCACACCTGGAAGGGGTTTGAGGGACCGTCTTACCCCTTCTTTTCGTATATGAAGGTAAAATTTACATTAAAATGAACCATTTTAAAAGTCAGCAATTTGGTGGCATTGAACAGTTACAGTGTTGTGATAGTCACAGTGTTGTTAACACAGTCACAATGTAGTGATGGTCACAGTGTTGTTGAACACAGTTATGGTGTTGTGACAGTCACAGTGTTGTTGAACAGTGTTGTTGAACACAGTCATGGTGTTGTGACAGTCATGATGTTGAAAATAGTCATGGTGTGACAGTCACGGTGTTGAACAGTCACAGCGTTTTTTAACACAGTCACAGTGTTGTGACATGGTGTTGAACACAGTCACGGTGTAGTGACAGTCACAGTGTTGTTGAACTCAGTCACAGAGTTGTGACAGTCATGGTGTTGTTGAACACAGTCACAGTGTAGTGACAGTCAGGGTGTTGTTGAACTCAGTCACAAGTTGTGACAGTCACGGTGTTGTTGAACACAGTCACAGTGTAGTGACAGTCACGGTGTTGTTGAACACAGTCACAGTGTAGTGACAGTCACGGTGTTGTTGAACACAGTCACGGTGTAGTGACAGTCACAGTGTTGTTGAACTCAGTCACAGAGTTGTGACAGTCACGGTGTTGTTGAACACAGTCATGGTGTAGTGACAGGGTGTTGTTGAACACAGTTATGGTGTTGTGACAGTCACGGTGTTGTTGAACACAGTCACGGTGTAGTGACAGTCACGGTGTTGTTGAACACAGTCACGGTGTAGTGACAGTCACGGTGTTGAACACAGTTATGGTGTAGTGACAGTCAGGGTGTTGTTGAACTCAGTCACAGAGTTGTGACAGTCACGGTGTTGTTGAACACAGTCACAGTGTAGTGACAGTCACAGTGTTGTTGAACACAGTTATGGTGTAGTGACAGTCACGGTGTTGTTGAACACAGTCACAGTGTAGTGACAGTCACAGTGTTGTTGAACACAGTTATGGTGTAGTGACAGTCATGGTGTTGTTGAACACAGTCACGGTGTAGTGACAGTCACGGTGTTGAACTCAGTCACAGAGTTGTGACAGTCACGGTGTTGTTGAACACAGTCATGGTGTAGTGACAGGGTGTTGTTGAACACAGTCACGGTGTAGTGACAGTCACGGTGTTGTTGAACTCAGTCATGGTGTAGTGACAGTCACGGTGTTGTTGAACTCAGTCACAGAGTTGTGACAGTCACAGTGTTGTTGAACACAGTTATGGTGTAGTGACAGTCACAGTTTTGTGCAACCAGCCTCTCTGTCTAGTTCCAGATCAATTCCGTCTCCCCTCATGGAAACCCCACACCCAGTGGCAGTCACTCCTCACGCCCCCTCCCCAGGCCCTAGCAGCCACCAGTCAGCCTTCTGTCTATGGATTCACCCATTCTGGACATTTCTATAAATGGAATCATACAATACGTGGCCTTTTGTGGCTGGCCCCTTTTACTTAGAGTAATACAATCCCTTTGTTCTACTGGCTGAGACCTAGCGTGGGAGGCGGGGGTTGCAGTGAGCTGAGATCACGCCGTTGCATTAGAGCCTGCGCTGTAGTTTCACAAGAGTGAAACTCAGTTTCAAAAATAATAAAAAAGAACAGAGCTGCTTCCTCTGTTGTCTCCATCCTGTTGGTGGGTTCCGCCACCTGAGCGCATTGTGCACCTGCTTGGAAACCCAGCACTGAGGGCAGCATGAAAAGGGGAGGTGCCACCCCTGCCACTCCCTACTCAAGCCCAGAGCCTGGGAGAAAAGAGTGTCTTCCTGTTGTGGAGGCCCAGGGCAGAGGGTGCCATGGAGGAAGGGGGTGACAGCAGCAGTTTCCAGCTTTGGTGTTTGTCAACATTTCCAAGAAGGGCAGAGGAAGGCCAGGCTGGTCTCGCTGATGTCCCCACCTCCTGGTTCCCGAAGGAAGCCCCTGCAATTCATCCCCAGTTACCTGCTCTCCACCATCCTTCTCCTGATGGGAGAGAATGAACACCAGCCTTCCTCCAGAGAGGCATTTCTCCAACACTCAAGGACCCATATACATGACAATTACCGGTTAAAAATGTATCTGTCTGCTACATGCATGCAAGTGGGTGTAAATCATACAGCAACCATAAAAGCAGCCATAACCCACGCACGCCCGGGACCCCAGGAGCTCCCGCTGCAGGCTGGGTGGCTTTACCTCAGCTGGCTCAGAGGGAGAAGCCCTGCCTTTATGTTGGGAGGAACTAGAAGAGCCTCATTTTATTTATTTTTAATCAACCATTTTGGATGCTCCCTCTAGTCAAAGGCAGAGCCGGAGCGCGACACAGGCACATTATTTATATTTAGCTTTCATTTACCCAGGGAAGTCTTGGGAGATGTAGTGTCTCGTTTGTAGAGACACCCCTGTGGCAACACTCCATTGCTCAGAGCCCTAAATGAGCTTTGCACGGGCGATCAGAGGGAGGGCAGGCGGACATACCACCGTCAGGAAGACTGAGCCTGCTGGGGCCAGCTGCCTCCCGCCTGCGATGGCACTGGCCAGAGCCTTCAGCTTGTGCACCGGAAAAATACAAGCTAGACTCTTCCCTACAGCCTGAGGTGAGGTGCTGGGAACTCCGTGGGTGCAGCTGGCCTGCCTTTCTGACAGGCTGGTCTCTGCCGCTCAGCCTGTCCTGGCCTCACCTGGCAGCCTGGTCCAGTCCGCTACTCCTGTGTGCAGATGCCAGAAGGCTGGCTGCCCCTCCTTGGGTCCACTGCAGGACCTCTGTCCCTCATCCCGTGATTAACACCTCCCACCCTGTGTGGGACTCCAGGAGACCACTCTCTGCTTGACTCATCTTATTTCCTGGGGGAGGCCCAGGTTAATGGTTTCTGAGCCAGAGGTAGCAAGGCAGGGCCTGGAAGCTGGAGATGGTTTTTGTGATTCCTGCAAACTATAAACAGCCAGAAGTTTCTGCAGCTGGTATCCCTTGTCTCTCACCTCTGTGGGCTGCAGAACAGCTAAGCATGGTGGAATGGGGAAGGAGGAGGTGGGAGAATTGAAATTCACCGGGGTCGTGCAGAAATGAAGGGAGAAGTGGCTCATGTGAGCTCAAACGTCCTTCTTGTCACTCTGTTTGGTAAAGCAAGGCCTGAGTGCCAGGCAAATGACCAGATCCAATATTCATTAGTGCCCCTGAGAGCTGCATGGAGACACCTCATTATGGGGGTGGGGCTTCACTTCCACCCCTCACAGCGGATATTTACATAATCACCTGACCCCCTGTTACTGTTCAGTAACAAACACGTGTGAAAATGCAGAAGCCGCTGGCATTTTATATCATAAATACATATTGTTAACCTGGTATAGATGGCTTACTTCCACTTACTCAAAAAAGAAGGGGTCCCCTGTTCTTCATAGCCATTAGGTACCGGGTGGAGGGGCCTCAGTGGAGTGTGGTAGAGAGTTCTAGGCTGTGCAGTCAAGGGGCATGGGGGGTGACAGGCCTCTTCATTCGGGTGCAGAGTTCAACATTCAATTAATTTCCTTGTGAGGGTTCTGGGTGTCCCTGCCTCACTCCCTCTGGGGGCCCTGTGGGAGGTAGTGTTAGATGTAGTGAACCCCCAGTTTCTCTTGAAAGAATCAGCATGTCAGTATGCTCAGCTCTCTTATTCTTTAATTCTCTATTTTAAAATTTAACTTCCTTGTAGTTTCAGTAAACAACCTTTTCCACCGGTTCTAATCTGTAGTTGACATCTGTTCCTCCGGTCCCCTGCCCCATCCTGACTCATCCTGGTCACCTGCTCTGGTCATCTGCCTTGACCCCTGCTTACCTGCTCTGACCTGCCAGTAACCATCCTTCCTGCCAAACTACCCACCCCGCCACTCCGGCTTGCACCCCTGCTCCCTTTAAAATAGCCAATGGGAATTAGACTAGATGGTGCAGTCTAACCCTAGCCAATAGGAAACAACACAGCTGTAGGGTGGCCTCCGTCAGGCAATAGTACCCCTTCCCCTCCTTGTCCAGGTGGGCGCTCACCATTGTTCCACCTGTGAGCCGCACCCTTCTACAGACGCAAATATTCTGTGGAAGTAAGTATGAATTTCCTTGCCGAGGAAATTTATATTCAAGTGCTACTTCTTTTGAGGAAGTGAAAGTTTTACTTATAACACGAGGGACGGGGCATTTCAGGCCAATTTGTTTGTCGTTTGTTAAGCGCTTGCTAGCAGGGCCACCCTCCTTCTCCTGGCTGTGGGGCTCGGAGAGAGAACCAGGGATGTGCACGTCCAGTTCTGGAATGAATGCGCCATGTCTTAAGTACAAGTTAAGTTACTTATAAAGTAACTTAAATGGCTGGTGGCTACTCTTTTCTTTTTTCTAAATTGCATTTTAGGCTTTGGGGGTACATGTGAAGAACATGCAAGATTGTTGCATAGGTACACACGTGGCAGTGTGATTTGCTGCTTTCCTCCCCTTCACCTATATCTGGCATTTCTCCCCATGTTATCTCTCCCCACCTCCCCACCTCCCACTGTCCCTCCCCTATTTCCCCCCCAACAGACCCCAGTGTGTAGTGCTCCTCTCCCTATGTCCATGTGTTCTTATTGTTCATCACCCGCCTATGAGTGAGAACATGCGGTGTTTGATTTTGTGTTCTTGTGTCAGTTTGCTGAGAATGATGGTTTCCAGGTTCATCCATGTCCCTACGAAGGAC
>CAUYLZ010045696.1:0-22642 GCA_963573645.1 Pithecia hirsuta | reverse complement strand
CCGGCTAATTTTTTGTACTTTTAGTAGAGACGGGGTTTCACCATGTTGGCCGGGATGGTCTCGATCTCTTGACCTCGTGATCTGCCCGCCTCGGCCTCCCAAAGTGCTGGGATTACAGGCGTGAGCCACCGCGCCCGGCCTCTTTCTTTCTTTTCTTTTGAGATGGAGTCTCCCTGTCACCAGGCTGGAGTGCAGTGGTGTAATCTCAGCTTACTGAAACCTCCGCCTCCCGGGTTCAAGTGATTCTCCTATCTCAGCCTCCCGAGTAGCTGGTACTAGAGGAGCGTGCCACTACGCCCAGCTAACTTTTGTATTTTTAGTAGAGACAGGGTTTTACCATGTTGGCCAGGATGGTCTCAATCTCTTGATCTCATGATCTGCCCGCCTTGGCCTCTCAAAGTGCTGCAATTACAGGCATGAGCCACTGCACCTGGCCAATATATTTCCTTAAACAGATGTTAAAATTGTAAAATATGAAACCAGTAAACACTGTGCTGGTTTGAACACCAGCATTTTGGGATTTCAGGTGGAGGTGTGAGAATCGCTTAAGCCCAGAAGTTCAAGACCAGTCAGGGAAATATACTGAAACCTTGTCTGTACAAAAAATGAGAAAAAAAAAAAAAATATCCAAGCACGTTGGCATGTGCCTGTAATATGACCTACTTGGAAGAGTGAGGTGGGAGAATTGCCTGAGCCCAGCAGGGAGGATCGCTTGAGCCCACAAGGTTGCAGTGAGCCAAGATAGTGCCACTGCACTCTACCCTGGATGACAGAGCAAGACCCTACCTTGAAGCAAACAAACAAAAAACCTTGGCCCCTAGTGTTCTAATTTCATGTTTGGCAAAATCTTGGTTCTCTGTTATATTTGGCTAATTTGCTGTGTATAGGGTGGTTTAGCCTAATCTTCTAAGTGCATGAGTTACTTTTAGCTGGGAGACTCCTTGAGCAAAGAAACAGTTGGGAAGATCCTTCCTTACCTGCCCTCATCTCCTTTCCTATCTCTTAGCAGTTTCTGCCAAGGTTCCTGAGTTCCCAAAGGTTCTCCTGGGTCACACAATCTGAAAAGATTTATTGGGCTAAGCCTAGAGGCATTGGCTGGGTACATAGGCAGCAGAAAGCTGCACAATTTCTTCTCCTCCATTGCAATGATATTGTGATGGAATTACATATACAACTTTCACAAAATACTGTTTTGAGACAGGGTACTGCTCTGTTGCCTAGGTTGGAGGGCAATGGCATGATCACAGTTCACTGTAGCCTTGACCTCCCAGAGCCAAGCAATCCTCCCATCTCAGCCTCCCAAGTAGCTGAGACTACAGCTGTGCATTACCACACCCAACTAATTTTTAAGAAGTTCTTTAGAGGAGAGAGAGTCTAGCTATAATGGCCAGGCTGGTCTCAAGCTCTGTGTTCAAGTGATCCTCCCACCCAAAGGTACTGGAATTACAACTGTGAGTCACCACTCAGGATGGCTTGATTTAATCTATTGCACATTATGTACTCTTTTTATTTTATTTTGTTAAGTTTATATATCATCTGGTGGACACCAAATAACAAGATGTAGCTGCTATCTGCACTAAGTTTACAAGTAAATAAAATGATGACTTATTAGTAGTAATGATATTATTTGCATTAATTAACATCTCAATAATTCATAATCAATGATGTCAAATATTTATTGAGAAATCAGGTTCTTTACATTCTTTAACTGAATTCTCAAGGTAGTTCCATGATGGCCATTATAATTCTTAGATCACAGATGAAAACAATGAGGAAGAAACAGGGTAAGTAGCTTATTCAAAGTCACATACCTTCTAAGTGGAAGAACTTGCAGCTGTTAGACTCTGCTAGTAGCCACTACACTTCATACCCCCTCCTATTCATTAGGACACTTTTCTAGATGAGAATAAATTCTTTTATTTATTACAATAGTCCAATAGTCCTTGACTATAGGTCTTATTAGAACTGCCTCATTTTCATAAATAAAGAAAGTGTATTCTGAGCAGTTAAATGACTTAAACACAAATTTACCCAGCAACAAGTGATAGACCCAAGATTCAAACAGCAAAATCATGGCTTTAATTCAAGGACACACACACAGACACATACGTGCCTGGGAAAAAATGTTCAAAAAAAAGTATAAATTAGAAAATTAGGACTCAAGATATATAATTGAATAGTAATAAATTTCCCAGGTAGCTGAGAGATTATAGGAAGCACTTGGAACTCCAGGGATCTGAGATCTAATCAGGCCCCTGTCACTACTACTGTAACTACCTTCATAAGCGGAAAGTTTTGGACATAACCATACCTTGTCTTAGCACCTCAGGATCATGGTTATGAAAACTGACAATTGTTCTTGCTGTGATGCAGTGAAAACCTCAGGATCTACCAGTTTGTAGAAAGGTGTATATTCCTACCTTGAGCAGATTAAAATTTACCTCTTTTCTAAGATTATTGTCTATTGGCTTTGATTGCCTCAGTTTCCGTCCTAGTTGCCAAACATTCCATAGTCACTTTTCATCTGTCAGAGCCAGAAGGGAGAGGAGACATTCCCCAGAGAACGTAGGGAAAAACCATGTGTGTGTGTGTGTGTGTGTGTGTGTGTGTTTGACAAAGAGAGAACAGTTCGAAAAAGGATACAAACTGCCATTTTTATGATTTATTTGTTGTCTCTTTGTTAAATTTTTTGTTCCTTTAATTCTTTCCTGACTGTGAATGTATTTACTTTGACATTTGGAGTGCTATTAACCAAGATTATAAAATTTTTATGTTTATCCAAAGGGTAACACGGGTTTCAGGAAGACTGAGAAATATTGTTCCAAGATGGCATCCTGTTTTTACCCTAAATCTGTGGCTTAACTTTGTTGTGTGCATCTCTTCCTCCTCTTAGTCCTTAGGAAATTGTGTGCCCAGGAATGGGCCACAGGAACACCATTAAAAACAAGCTGCTCACGATATCAAAAATTCCTTCAGGGCTGAGAGTAGTGGCTCATACCTATAATCTCAGCACTTTGGAAGGCTGAGGTGGGAAAATCACTTTAGTCCAGAATCTGAGACCATTCTGGGAAACATAGTGAGAACTTATCTCTAAAAAATATCAAAATTTTATTTTTTAAATTAGCCAGGCACAGTGGTGCACACCTGTAGTCACACACACCCACCAGCCCTACCTGGCTGTCCCATCCCTCAGGAGTATGTGAGGGATGATGGCTCGAGCCCAGGAGGACAAGGCTGCAGTGAGCATTGATTGCACAATTGCACTCTAGCCTAGACAACAGCAACACCCTGTATCAAACAAACAAACAAACAAACAGAAATCCTTCAGGTTTATTGATGTTTATGTCTTGGTTCTCAGCTGTTACTAAAGGTACTGAACCTTGGATTGAGTAAGGTTAACAACAGTAGAAGCAATAACAATCCCTTTAATATATGCTATTGCTGAATTTCTATTATCCAAGTGATCACACTATCACTTATCTTACTTGATCCTCATGAAAAACCTGGTAAAATACAATACATCAGATTTATCTTTCTACATTTCGTCTGTTACTCCTTTGGGCAGATGTTTTTATTCACAAACTGATTTAAGGGACAGTTGTCAGGTCGATTGAAGGGTTGGCTCCACACCCATTTGGTTTTTCATCATCTATGTAAATGCATTATGTAGGCTACTGTGTATTTAGATAAGCTGTTTTCACAATCTTCTGGGGTGAGTTGCAGGGATTTTCTTTCACCTGTGTAAAGTGTAAATGTACACATTTATCCTAAGTCTATCTCCTCTCAACATTTTTATTCATTTTCAAGTGGGAAATAGACTAGAAATGGGGAATATTACAGAATATATCCTATTTTATTTTTGAGTAGAGCTTATATTATTCCCCTTTTTAAACAATGTCCTGTGATCATCACATTTTTGCTGCATTTCTCCTAAGTCTATAGTACCTCTTAAGGTTCATTTGTAAATATGCTTTGTATTACTGGGAATGACATACATGACATTTTCTTTAGTAGATACAAAGTTCTTTGAGGGCAGGGAGCATTTACTTCTCCAACTTTTCTTGAGGGCAGGTCATTTACTTCTCTTACTTATTCCCTTATCCCAAGCCATGCACAACAATGGGCTCAAAGTTGGTTCTCTGATGATGATATATAATCACTTTATTCACATCTTGCATTGTCATGCTAACCAGACTTTCAACTTTCCCTTGCTCTTCTCAGACTGCAGAGGCCATATTTGCTTCCTGTGTCAGAAGGGATCTGTTGAAAGAAATTAACATTACAAATCAGCTAAGCCTAGTGAACCATGCCAGATGTTTGCGGTCCTGCTATTTCATGGGGCAAGTGGAATAAGGAGATTGAAATAGGCTCCAGAGCTTCAGTACCTAGGTTTGAATGTTAATCCCACTTATTAGCTCTGTGGTCTTGTCAAATTACTTAACCTGTTTGTACCTAACTCTTCCCATTTGTAAAATGAGGGCACTAATTATGCCTACTTCATTAATAGTTAAGAGTATTACAATAAATAAACCACATAAATTGCTTGGAATTCATGCTGGCCATATAAAAAAGTCTCAGTAAGTATTAGCTCATGTAATTTTGTCCTAGTACAACATTGCAAGATAAATGTTTACGTATTAATACTATTTACAGATGATAAAACTAAACTTAACACATATTAAGGAATACAGTTAATAAGTGATAAAAAAAACACTATATGAACTCATTTCTAGAGGATGATAATAATACGAAAGAATTGAGATTTACTGTGTTTCATATGTGCCCTGTGCTGTGCTAAAAGCTTGTAGACACCATCCACTTAAATTGCAATAACACAGAGGCAGTTTCTATCCCTGTCCATATTTTACAAATGGTGAACTCTTGCCTTGTAAAGGTGGCATAAATTGTCCTAGATAAAACAGCCAGTTCGTGGCAGAACCAGATCTGTCTTATCCGAAAGCTCATATACTTTGCTTCAACTCTACCAAGGTGCCTGCCAAAATGGAAAGCCATTCTTTGCTCTAAAAGGTAAAGGGTATAGAGAGTATACAAATAGTAGAGAGTGTGTGTTTTTGGGGGGTGGCGGGGGAGTTGGGAGAGGGCGTGGTGAATGAAGAGTGGGAGGTGGATGCTGGTAAAAGAATGAATATAAACAGCATTTTGGAAGAGAGCCATTTAGAAGCAAGATTACACAATCTATTTGAAGATTTTCCCAGAGGACACGTTAAAAAGATGGCTTGCACGCAACTTAACGAGAGGTTAGCTGAAACGCACTGGGCTCTGTGTAGGCGAGCTGCACACTGAAAATTAAATCCACGTTGGAAATGTTAATAAATGCATACACATGTTCTTGTTTGTAACGTGCTCCTTGTTTTTCTCATTTTATTCATGGTAGAACAACGTGAGGGCGTCTCTGTTGAGTCTCCTGGGACCTGCCTTTCCCCCTTTGGTTGTTTTGCTTTCTCTCTCTGTCTCTCCTCATCCCACACCCATACCCCCTGAATGTGATTTCACAGATTGAGACATCTAGGACCCAAGAGGGTGTCTGTGCAGGAGGAATGAAGAATGGGACAACAGATTCTTCGGTCTTCTAGACGACATATCACATGGTAGTCATAGTGATGTTAAAACCAACAATATCACATTACTTTCTCAATTAAAGGTGTCTAAGGGTTTCCTGTGGCTTAGACAACAAAATTCAAAGACTTCTGCAAAATGTTTAAGGCCTTAAGGAGTTGAACACCCTCTAGCCCTACCTGACTGTCCTGACCTTTCTTGACCTCTGCATTTTCCCTGGCAGTCCTTTTCTACTGTTAATCTTCTTCAATCATATCTAATTCAAATGTGATCTTCTTTATCAAGCCTTCCATGCAGTTCCCCAAGAAAAGTCAGGGGCTCTGGGTTCCTGGTTTCTCTTGTACTTCATGTTCACCCTTTATGAGCCATTAATGTTAGTACTAAAAACTAGCTTTCATTTATTAAATGCTTAATATGTAGGAGTTGTTCCTAATCATGTTACACAACTTTTCTTATTTAGTTTACCTAACAAATGTATTAGATACATTTAGCACATGCTTAAGGTCATAAAACCAAGGGTGGCAGAGCCAAGATGAGTGCTCTAACTCCTTTGACTTCAACACCTGTATCATTAACAATTACCCTTAGCCATTATTTTACAAGAGTGAACAGTGATTACTCACATGTGAGACTCACTTTACTGCTAGCCCTTAACGTGCTTGAAAGCAGAACTGATTTCTTCATTTTCTGGAGGCAGCAGGATGGGGTAGTGTGGAGAACATATATTAATATTTTAGAGTTATTCAGACCTGGTTGAAATTCTAGCTCCTTTATTAGCTGTGTGAGTTTAAACAAGTTACTGAATCTCTGAAAACCAGTCTCTATGCCTGTCTCTGAGAAATAGCATTACCGATAATATAGAGCTGCGAAAAAGAGAGGTCACATTTTCATAATACTGGCATTATTGTAGCCACTCAGTATAAGCTAGTTCCTTTTTTCTTTTCTTTTCTTTTTAAAGTATTTGCCCAATATCCTGGCCTAGAGTAGACACCCAATAAACAATATAGCTAACCTGGAAGGTGAAAGATCTCTACAATAAGAATTACAAAACACTGTTCAAAGAAATGAGAGAAGAGATAAACAAATGGAAAAACATCCCATGCTCATGGAAAGAATCAATGTCACTAAAATGGCCATACTGCCCAAAGAAATTTATAGATACAGTGCTAGTCCTGTCAAATTACTAATGACATTCTTCACAGAACTAGGGAAAAAAAATTTAAAGTCAACATGGAACCCAAATCCCCAAATAATCAAGACAATCTTAAGCAAAAAGAATGAAGGTGGAGACATCTCATCACCCAACATTAAACTATATTACACGGCTACAGAATCCAAAACAGCATGGTACTGGTACAAAAACAAGCATATAGACCAATGGAACAGAACTGAGAACCCAGAAACAAGGCAATACACCTACAGTCATACAATTCTTGACAAAGCTTACAAAAACATGTAATGAGAAAAGACTACTTATTCAATAAATGGTGCTGGGATAACTGGCTAGCTGGACCTCTTACTTCACCATATACAAAAATCAACTTAAGATGAATTAAAGTGAAACCCAAAACTATATTAAAAAAAAAACTTGGAAGACAACCTAGGCTGTACAATCCTGGACGTGGAAACAGGCAAATATTTCATGACAAAGACATCAAAAGCAATCACAACAAAAGCAAAAATGGACAAATGAGATCTAGTCAAACTAAAGAGCTCTGCACAGCAAAAGAAACTATCAACAAAGTGAACAGACAACTTACAGAATGGGAGAAAATTTTTGCAAACTATGCATCTGACAAAGGTCTAATACTCAGCATCTACAAGGAACTTAACAAATTTACAAGAGGAAAACAACCCCATTAAAAAGTGAGCAAAGAACATGGATAGACATTTATCAAAAGAAGACAGCCAACAAGCATATGAAAAAAACTCAACATCACTGATCATTAGGGAAATGCAAATCAAAACCACAATGAAATACCATCACATATCAGTCAGGATAGCCAGTATTATAAAGTGAAAATAATAATAATAATAATAATAGATGCTAGTAATGTTGCAGAGGAAAGGGAACACATACACTTTTGGTAGGAGTGTAAATTAGTTCAGCCATTGTGGAAGACAGTGTAGTGATTCCTCAAATTGCTAAAAGCAGAACTTCCATTAGACCCAGCAATTATATGACTGGGCATATCCTCAGAGGAATATAAATCATTCTATCATAAAGACACATGCCTGTAAATGTTCATTGTAACACTATTCACAAGACGAAAGACATGGAATCAACCAAAATGCCCATCAATGACAGATTGGATAAAGAAAATGTGGTATGTATATACCATGGAATACTAGGTAGCCATTTAAAAAAATGAGATAATGTCTTTTCACGGAACATGGATGAGCTGAAGGCTATTATCCTTAGCAAACTAATGCAGGAATAGATAAATACCGCATGTTCTAACTTAAAAGTGGGAGCTAAATAATGAGAACACATAAACATAAAAAAGGGAATGACAGACTCTGGGCTCTACTTCAGGGTGGCTGTTGGGAGGAAGGAGAGGAGAAGAAAAAAATAACTATTGGGTACTAGGCTTAATACCTGGGTGAAGAAATAATCTGTATAAGGAAACCCCCATGACATGAGTTTACCTGTATAACAAACCTTCACAAGTACCCCCGAACCTAAAATAAAAGTTAAAAAAAAAAAAAAGAATTTGGGAAAAAAGGAGGGGGGGGAGTTAATTTTATTCTTAAAACTATGTCAAAAGTAAAATATGGCCACTGCTCTGATTCATTAACTGAGTCATCTAAAAGCCCTAGTGAAGATTTGTCATTCAAGTAACAGAGTAGAGTGGAATAGGAGATCAAAATGTTTTCGATAGGAAATATAAGAGCTTAGACAGATGGAAGGAAGAGAGGCAGAACATTCCTCAGGGAGAGGAGAAAGAAGTTAAACTAATTCCCAGAAAGACTTTTGTAGCTTTCAGTGCCACAATCTTGGTCCAAAAAGCACTGGAGTGAAGATTTGCGTGTTGGTTCATTGTTGTGTAATGATCACTATGTAAAAAGTAAACAGGAAGAGGGTGGTTACAAACTTGATTTCTGGAGCTTCACTGAGATAGAGAGGAAAATAAATTCTTTTGGTCTTGGATGTTAATCTTTACCATGCCACTTGCCAGCTTCATTAATTTTTTTTCCCCAGATAAAGGGAGAAATAACACATGCCTTGTCAGGCTCAAATGTCACACACACACACACACACCACACACACACACACCACACACACACTTTGTATAAGGTACAGGTGTGTGCCCTATACAAAACACCTCACAAATCTTAAAGTACAAGGCTTAAATACAATGGACATTCAATAAGTATTTATTTCATTTTGCTTGTTTTGATTCGGTTTTCCCACATACCTCACCTCCTTTCTTTTTCCTTTTCGTCTTTTTTCTCTTTCTTTTTCTTTTTTGGGGATAGGGTCTTGCTCTGTCACCCAGGCTGGAGAATGATGACATAATCATGGCTCAGTGCACCCTTGACCTCCCAGGCTCCAGAGATCCTCTCACCTCAGCCTCCTGAGTAGCTGGGACTACAGATGTGCACCACCACACCCAGCTGATTTTTGTATTTTTTTGTAGATACAGGATTTCACCATGTTGCCCAGGCTTGTCTCGAACTCCTGGGCTCAAGCAATCCTCCTGCCTTGGCCTCTTAAAGTGGTAGAATTACAGGTGTGAACCACTATGCGTGCCCCACTTCCTTTCTTTAGAGAAAACTAAATGCACTACTTTAGAGAATATAAATGCACTAGTTTAGAGAAATAACTAAATTCACTTGTTGTTCTATTTGAATTTACCCAGTTATCAACATACTCTCTGCCATCCTGCTCCCTCATGAAGCTTTCAGGATTTGTGGATGCTTCAAGTCACCACTGTCCTACTCAAGGACAAAAAACCCAAGTCTAGCGTCTCTTCCATTTCTGTTTCTTTTGTTTACCACCAGACTTCTAAGCCTCTTGGGTGTCAGCCAAGCGTGATATCATTTACAGCAGATAACCAGTGAGCAAAAACAAAGAGACAGGTACACCAGCAGTGTGACATATGCATTGCTTAACATTTATCTGCCCATTTTTAAATTCACTAATTGTACCTACTCAATGAAAGGCCACACTGGGCCTTGTGGAGGAGCATGATTCAAGTAAGATGTTTCTTGTTTTCAAGCAGAAACAAGAAACAAGCTGTTTATACCCAGCTTGAAACCTTTCTCAGTAAACCTTTTCAATAAAATAAATGTCGGTTGTTGGCACAGTTTTTGGCACATAGTAACATTTAATAAATCAAAGGTGAAATAACAGAGGTGATAATAATAATTACAATAGAAGTATTGGTGTTAGTGGTAATATAGATTGTCATTTCCGATTTTTTTTATTGCATTTTAGGTTTTGGGGTAAATGTGAAGAACATGCAAGATTGTTGCATAGGTATACACATGGCAGTGTGATTTTCTGCCTTCCTCCCCATCACCTATATCTGTCATTTCTCCCCATGCTGTCTCTTCCCAACTCCCCACCCCCTGCTGTCCGTCCCCTATTTCCCCCCGACAAACCCCAGTGTGTGATGCTCCCCTCCCTGTGTCCATGTGTTCTCATTGTTCAACATCCACCTATAAGTGAGAACATGCGGTGTTTGATTTTCTGTTCTTGCATCAGTTTGCTGAGAATGATGGTTTTCAGGTTCATCCATGTCCCTACAAAGGACACGAACTCATCGTTTCTTATGGCTGCATAGTATTCCATTATGTATATGTGCCACATTTTTCCTGTCCAGTCTATCATCGATGGGCATTTGGGTTGGTTCCAGGTCTTTGCTGTTGTAAACAGTGCTGCAATGAACATTCGTGTGCATATGTCCTTATAGTAGAACAATTTATAATCATTTGGATATATACCCAGTAATGGGATTCCTGGGTCAAATCGAATTTCTATTTCTAGGTCCTTGAGGAAGCACCACACTGTCTTCCACAATGGTTGAACTAATTTACACTCCCACCAACAGTGTAAAAGTGTTCCTATTTCTCCACATCCTCTCCAGCATCTATTGTCTCCAGATTTTTTAATGATTGCCATTCTAACTGGCGTGAGATGGTACCTCAATGTAGTTTTGATTTGCATTTCTCTAATGACCAGCGATGATGAGCATTTTTTCATGTTTGTTGGCCTCAGGTATGTCTTCTTTTGTAAAGTGTCTGTTCATATCCTTTGCCCACTGTTGAATGGACTTTTTTTTTTTTTTTTTTTTTTTTTTTTTGCTCCGATCCATTCTTGCTGGATAATTTAAAATTAGTAAGATTAATCAGTTCAGTGATTTAAAAGACCACACTTTGGTTGGAACAAGGTCTGAGGCAAAATCATTTTTTTATTAGTAAATGATTTAAAAGGTCTTTTCATCTAGTTATCTGAAGCTGATATTTAACTGTTACTTATTCCACTAATTTCTATCTTTTGTTAAAAGAACTTTCCAGCCTAAATCTCCTCGCTCTGTCCCATGCTAATTGCAGCTTACATTATATAAATGGCTTTGTAAAGAAAACTATAACTCCAAACCTTGAAAGTTGCGTGTTTCTATTTGCTCAAACTTGATGCACTTGTTTGAAGAGGGTCATTGCAGGGAGAGCTGTGTAGCCTGTAAGAATGTCCTGGATAACAAGCTTAAACAGAACCTTTTGTTGTGCCTAGTATTCTCAGGACTCCAAAATGAGGCCTCCTTTTTCTAACTGCGGGCTGAAGTGGTTCATTACTGCTGTTTCCTCCGCCAGGCCAGGGCTCAGCCATTCCCACTACTGAAGGTCTGTAACTTCCTTAAAAAGGAAGAAGGAAAACATGGCCCAGAAAGGTCTTGTTAGCACTTCCTATGTGAAATTAGCAGCTTTCTAAAAGGTACAACTCCAATTACCTCACATTGTGGAGGCGAGCACAAACTCAACAATATGCACAGCCCAGCAAGTGACATTCTGTCTTTCCAGAGTTACTTCCCTAATTAGGAATGAAGAAGCTCTATTCTGCTGAGTGCATCTATTTACAGTGGCCACAATGCTTTAACTTGAGCATCCTTCTCAAAGACCAGTGTTAAAAAACACAAGTGCTCTTTTCGCCAAGCAGGCTATGGTGAGGCAACACATTCCTAACGGTTACGCCCTCGGGGATAAAAAAAAAAAAAAAAAAAAAAAGTGTAGCTGCTTTGGCAGGATTGTTAACACTTCAGGATTCATTTTCCACAATAACACCCCTGCCCAGAGAGCTCTGGGAATTACAGTGGACAATGGGGAGGCATTCTTAGGAGGGTCTAATGATGGAATAAAAAGAAAAATATTTATTGCTTTTGACAGTTCCACAAGGGGCAAAAATCCTTGTCGTGGCTAAAGTTTCCCTAGCTGTTGGAGAAAGGCTGCTCACTGGGACTCAAACAGTTCCACTTCCTTTGTTAGGAGGCTGAGTACCAGGGCCAAGCTGGGAAATTAAAGATTAAGTTCATTAAGGTAAGATAATTGTGTGGAGGTATTGTTGTTGATACAGGTGGAGTGATGGGGGCTGGGGTAGGAAGCCCATTTACATGTAGGGACGACCCATTAAACAGGCGTTAACAGACGTGCAAGGCAAATATGTTTATTATTTGCCTTATGGCTGACCTATGCTTTCACTGTTACATTAGTCAACAGCCAGCTCCCCCCCACCCCCCCGCAAAGGAGGGCCAGGATTCTCTGCCAGGAACCAGGTGGAAGAGAAGGCAAAACAGACTCCAGTGAGCAAAGATACAGTCCTGTGGGCCCTTGGAGAAGACTAGCCTTTCTTCTCCCTCCAACGCTTCGTTCCCCTGCCACCCTGCCACCCGAGAGGGCCATCGCCCCTCTGGCTAAGGAGAGGAGACAGTGCTCTCGCACCTGAGGGATGTCTTTAGATCTTTCTGGATGCTGACAGGAAATATTTGGGCAGAAGTGCCCTTTGGATGCCGTTTTTAGAGAAGATCTCACACTCTCTTCTCTCCCTCTGATTGTTAAATTTTCCATTAGGGAGCTTCTCAAACGCTTCCTTCCCCAGTGTTACTGACCTCCTCAGAATCGGACTTCGGGGAGTCTGGATTGCCTACCTTCCATTTCATTCTTCTAAGAAAAACAAACCAAACATCATTCCCCCTCCGGCCCTATCCATCCCACACGCACAGATCCACCCTGCTTTGTTATTGAAAACTGGAATTTGGCTTTGTTAGGAAGAGCTCCACCCTGCCCCCTTCCCAACTTGGAGACCTATAAATACTGAGAACTTTAGAAAAACAAAAACAGAACGAAAGTATGGACCAGATGGTGGGATTTTGGGGAGCATGGGGGGTCTGTCCCTGTGATCTGTCCCAAGGGAGGGAGAAGGTGGAGAGGGAGGGGCCCAGATTGTGCCCAAGTGGCTGAGAAGGTGCCCGGTGCAGTGCAAGAAAAATGTTTCCTCACCAGCACCCTTATTTTCGCTGTGTCTTGGACAGAAGGAGAAAGATCCGCATTTAGTTTTGGTAGGGTCAATAGTTCATCATCTCTGGCGCCTTCACTTATTTTTTTCTATTTCTGGCGAGGAACTGAGAAACACAGTAAAGGGTTGGAGATGTCTTCGATAACACATATTCCGAAAGAAATTCGCTTGTTTATTTGCGTGATAGGGTCACCTCTTAGACAAAAACTCACCTGCCGTCCTCTTTCCCTTCCTCCCCTCCCTCCAGTCCGCCTCTGAGGAAAATAAACAGTGGCATAATGATTTTGGTAAATAGACTTCTTTTTAAAACCATCTGATCACGGGGAGACATTCTAAGAAGACCCTAGGATTTAGTTAGTGCTAGTGTGTGAAAAAAAAGACTTAATTTTAGGGAGGTTTTAAAAAATATATGTAGATACAATCACATGGTGAGAAGAGTTTCAGGAGTTAAGAATAAACATATTTTGATTCATTCAGATTGAATGATCTCTCCCTACTTGTTGCTGCTGTTATTTTCTCTGAACGGAAAGATTGTTGATTTCCTTTAGCTCACTAGGCATCCATATTGTAGAGTGATGCGGAGAGTCCTTTGGTTATTTTCATAGATTATATCAGAGAAGTTTTTGAATGAAACATTTTCAGTAGTATGTTATCTGTGGGTTTGAGTAGAACTTGAAATAATTCTCAAGCAAGCAAGCAACATTTACCAATGTTTTTCTCCTCTTGTGTTGATGTCAGGAGTTCTCTTTATTTCTATAAAGCATCCTTTGTCCTTGAGAATGTTGAATAGACTTCTTACAAAAGTTATCAGAGACCAATCTGATAAATCAGAAGAGAAATTAGGAACATCTGAGTTATTTTCTAAGATGGGTTAATGAAGAGATGAGGATTTGCATTTTCTTTTAAAGACCTAAGGAGGGAGGCAGGCTCTTCGGCTGTCACATTGTGATTTATCAGAAAGCAGAAAGGAAAATTTCATACAGACCAGATTCCAGGCTCCAGGTTACTCGGAATGTATTAACTTTTTGAGAACAAGTGTGTAATCACCGGCCTTTAACGACTAAAAACATAGCTTGAAAACCTTGTACAATATCCTCAGAATGTTTGTGTGCAAGGAAACATTTATCTCCATAAACAGCCCTTTAACGGAAAAGAAAAACTGTTTTGCCAATAATCAGAAACGAAAAGACTGCTCTCTAAACTGGAAGAAACAACATTTATATTTTCAACTCTACTGAATTGAGATTGTTAAGAAGCTTTTTCTTTACTGCATTAAAAAAAAAATAGCCTGTCTTCACATTGTCATAAAAGTAGGGAAATCTCATTTTGTAAATTATTTACAAGTTTGACATCCTTAGAAATACCACCTTGAATCTGGAAACTGTGATTGAAGTTGATGAAGAGATGGGAATGGAGGGACCGTGAGTCTGTCTTCTGGCACTTGGAACACATCTCAAATGGGAAGAAACCCGGAGACTTCTTTGTCTTCCTTCCTTTCACAGCATGATAGGGGACACCAGGGGTGCAAACTGGAGCAGCCACGGAGGGGTCTGCAAAACCCTGTAAACACCTCTCACTAAGCCATGAGTGCTTTACATATTTTGTGCTATTATTTGCATCACAATTTCTGGAAATTCTGTTGTAACTTTTAAATTCTATCTATATAATACTGATTTTTTTTTTAAATAAAAAACTTCCTACTCATAAAAATGTTTATGGGCTCTTATGTACTTTACAGTCAACATGAAAAAATGAAAATATACCTTGCTGAATTTAATGAAAGGTTGCTATGTCCTAGTCTGTGCAGTTTTTTTTTAAATGGAGGTGAAAGTTACATAGCATCAAATTAAACATTTTAAAGTATACAATTCAGTGTTATTTAGTACATTCGCAATGTTGTATCTGTAGTTTACTTTTTAGTTATAATTTCAGCTACAGAATCACTAACAAGTATTTGTAGAATTGTTATGAATAACTAATATTCATTCAACAAACATTTATTGAGCAAATTGTTACAAGAGTGACACTAGGCTAAGCCCTATGAAGGTTATAAAAATGAAAAAGGACTGTCACTGTCAGATTCTCAAGAATTTTTTTTCATCTATGAGAGGTAAAACATGTGCCAAAGGCATGGACAGCTTTAGGATTATTTATTGAATTTATTAATAAACATTATTCGGCCCACAGTTTTATCATCCTAAAACATCATGATATTGCTAAATATTTCTCAGCAACAATAGCCAATATAATTAATCTACCTACAAAGAGTTGAGAATATTTACTGTACTATATTTCTCAGAGTGATTTTATTTTCTCTGGCACGTTCCAGAGTTTTCAAAATGTATAATATGCAGGTTGGACTTGGTTCAGTATGTTTGCTTTGATGGGCATTAACTTTGTTTGGGTAGGTCTATTATTTCAAACTAAAATTTTCTGTGTTTTTTGTCAAATTCCGGCTTATATGGCTGGAAGAGGATATAAGTCACTTAACTTTTCTGGAGAAGCCATGCGTGTTTCTCAAGGGACACTAAGGCAAATGGCTCAGCACACTAGAAGGGTAGTAATACAGGTAATGAACCCAACAATGTGTTTAGCTGCAACTAGTTTTGAAAGATTGAAATTGTTTAATGTTAAAAAAGACACGCTCTATCTTTTAAAGCATTTATGTTTTCCTTGAAAGTCTCTGTCCTTCAAGTAGAATCTGAATTTTGATGACGATGGATGATGATGATGATGATAGTGGTGGTGGTGCCCCCGGTCTTAAGGTAAGGGAGTTGGCACAAAGGAAATGTAAGGCTAGTTGATAGAACTTTGTGTGATCCGTTAGTGAAGGGTCTTCTTTGGCATCCAATATAGGAAGATAACAAATGGACAAATATTAATTGTCTGATGGTAACACTGAGGAGTGCTGGAGGAAAATTTGAGAACAGAAGGGCTCTTTTGGTACCCTCCTCCCCTCCAATAGCAACTATGAACCACCTACAGTATTTCCTCCGGATAAAGCTAGCCCTGCCTGAATGAATCAATACATCAATGCAACAATGTAGCATCAATGCAACAATGTAGCATCAACTCGACAGGCTATTCCAGCCTGATTAAAACCTACTGGGGTTGTCCTGTTTGGGGCTGCTTCCCCCTGCCCTGGGGAGCTCTTGAGGGACTGAAAAGCTTTCTTTGTACAGACAACGCCAGCACTGAACACCTGAGAGGGTCTCCAGCTCCTCTTGTTCTTACTTCTGTTCTCCCTCCTGTCCTTGAGTGGTTTCCCACCCTGAGAGCAGACTCAGAGTCTAGCTCCCAGAGAAGGGGGCTCCACACCACCATCTTCAGAGGCATACCTGTCCTTGGCTCGCTGTGGCTACCCCAGAAAGATTGTCAGGCCAACCACCTGACCCTCCCATGTCTCAACAACCTCCGTGTGCTGCTTCCATGACAACTGAAGGCATCGCTGTCCTTCCACACCTATAACACAAATCGCCCCACACAATGTTTTACCTCCACACCCAGGATTCTCATCAAGACCCTCTTCTGGTCCCATGGAGTGCATGCACACTCTGCCTAACAGACCCCCTTTCTGTCAGCTTCTAAGAATTTTATTGCTGGGCACAGTGGCTCACATCTGTAATCCCAACACTTTGGGAGCCTGAGGTGGGTGGATTAGCTGAGGTTAGGCGTTTGAGACCAGGCTGGCCAACACGGTGAAACCCTGTCTCTATTAATAATAAAAAAATTAGCCAGGCATGGTGGTGTGTGCCCATAGTCCCAGCTACTAAGGAGGAGAGAATTGCTGGAACCCGGGAGGCAGAGGTTGCAGTGAGCCAAGTTGGTGCCATTGCAGTCAAGCTTTGGCAACATAGCAAAAAAAAAAAAAAAAAAAAAAAAGAATTGTATTAATACTCCCATGTTTACTCAAAGACATCTATGGAGGGCTTTCTCTTAGAAGATTAATTTCTTTAAAAATGTGTGGTAAAAGTTTAAAATGTAACAAACAGGGTGTGGGCAATTACAAAAATCCTGGGTAGCGTCAAAGCTGTGATAGGAGCTTCAGTTATGTGAGGGAGATCTTGGCCCAAAGGCCTGTATGTGGAGATGTGATTATTCTTCAAGTAGGAGTTAATGGGGAGGCAGACCTCCAAATATTTCATACACAGATTATGGCCAATTATCAGATTATACAAGAGGCCAGCACACTGGCTCCCCTCTGGCCATCCCCACATCATCAACACACAAGTAGCAAGGAATAAGGGGACTTCAGAGAGGGGACCGGGAGAGAGGCCCAGGCTGAGGGGACCCAGGAGTGGAGGCCTCAGGGAGTGGTCTGCTCCCTTCCTCAGCCCCCTGCCTCCTCCCCAGTTCCACTCACAGTGGTGTCCTGAGGGGCCACTTGGGTGGCCCCCAGCCACAGACATGGCTTGCTCACTGCCCCGCTCAATACCAGTCAGACCTTCTGTCCCATAGGCCACCAGCAACCCCACCCCTCATACTAATTTGGAATGAACATAACATTCCACAAAGGGAAGAGAATGGAGAAGTTGGGATTATAAAAGCTTGTCATCTGATTTCTTAGACGTTTGCACAATAATCACATTTTGTTGATCTGGTCAGAGAGGATCCTGCCTGGGAAGAGACCCTGAAGTCCAGGAAGAGGACAGAGGTTATCTTTTGGATTCAGGCTTCTGGAGGATTGAGACCTGGTCCATTCTTTGGCCCTTCCTGAGAGTTCAGAAGTCTCTCTATGGTTCCTCTGTGCCCACCAGGAGGCCCCTCCTGAAGGGGCAAGGGCTGTGGGGCTTAAAAGTCCCCACAGACCCTACCCTGCCATCTTCCCTCTTCCTTATCTCCTCTTCCTCTCGGCCCCTGCCTTGTTGACTGGGTAACCAGAGCCAGGTCTTCCATGTAATCCCGTAAGCGGTCGTAATCAGAGGTTGAAATCTCCATGGACCTCCTTTTTGGGTCTCTTGTGGTAGCAAAGTTAGTTTTTTCAGTCACAGATTCTAAAACCCAACCTAGGGCTACTTTACCCCAGATGACTCCCCTTCAGAGATGGGATGGAACGGGGATCGGGTGATGAGTTCCCCATGGGGTGCTCTGTTTCAGCCTGAGCCCTGGTGTTTGGGACGTTTAGGGACTTTGTGACAAGTCTCACAGGGCAGGCTAATTTCTCTGGACTACCTTGCCCCACATCAGCCAGGTCCCACCAGGTCCCTGCAAATGAGTGACAGCCCAAGTATAGCTGAGATTTTAAGTTATGAGGCAAATTCCATTTTGTGGTTCCAGAGGGGAGCAGAGCTCTCACAGAATAACTCAACCTTCACAGCACCACTGTACATTCTGGCCTTCCCTACCCTATGCATGGCTCTGGAAAGGCATTCTCCACCTTGCTGACTTTGGACCTATTCTAATTCTACTTTGGATAATACCTGTCTTCCTAAATATGCAAAATGCCAGACCCTCTTGCAGTTCCTCCAGTACCCCAGTTTCCAAGGTGCCAAGTTGGGATGCCCAGTTAAATTTGAATTTCAGATAAACAATGAATACGTGTTTCATATAAGCATGTATTATACTAAAAAAATTAGTCATTGGTTATCTGAAATTCAAGTTTAACTGAGAGTCCTGTATTCTCTCTGACAACCTTCCCACCGATGGTGGAGGTCACTGGCCACCTGGCAATGGGAGATTGTTCTCTACACTTGGAGCACAAAGGAAACTGAGGCCTGAAAGAATGCAGATGTCTCAATCCCTTAGCCTAAGAACTTCCTAAGATCAAGATGCCAAGTTTGGATGTTAAATAACTGGGACATTCCTAGGTTGTGTGACCTCTCTGCCCTTTCCCCACCCCACCACTATCTGGGGGGAGCCCCAAACTTCTGAAAGTGCCTTTGAGTTGTAGAGCAGCTGAAGTGTCTGCTGGACCCATGCTCTCGGCCACTGCATTCACCAGGCTGCTGTTCACAAGGCCCTGGGTGAGCCACTGCCACCTTCTATCCACCACTCCCTGACCCCAAATGTGTGGCTTTTCACTAGCCCAGCGGCTTCTAAGTCTGAAAAGCTAATGTTTAAAAAATAAAGTCCTGAATCAGCAGACACATAAGTAATTGCATCCTGGCAATATTAAATTAGATGAGTTAAAAAAGCAGGAAGGAAGGGTGATAATTCACTACTTAGGAAGATACTCCCTGAGTAAACACCAAAGCAAGAGTCCCACTTCCTCCCTTGGGTTGTACTGACAACCCTTTCTGCCTCCACCCTGAGTTTTAGCCCCCTAGACCCCCAGACCCTAAAGACACCAAGCAACAGTGACTCTGCACCTCACCTGGATTCCTTCACTTCCTTCCTTCCCAGATGTCTGAGACATATCCAGTGAGAAGAACTGATCCCAGGACTCTCCAGTGTACTTGAGAGGACCCTCAGGGAGATTAGGCAGTGTCTCCAGCCAGTGCCACAATTTAAAACAGGCTTATGGCGAAACTGAGTCAGGTTTCTAATGAAGTCTTAGGAAGTTCTGGATTATAGAATAGACGAACACAGAAGATCTTGCAGAAATTGGAGTGTAATCAATTCCACACATCAGAATGGTAGTGAGTGGAGGGGGACCCCTGTGTGTCAGCCTTCAGGGAATGTCCTAAATAAGCCACAAGCAGGCACCTTCCCAGAGTGAAGGGCTTGGGTGCCAGAATTAGCCAAAGCCATGGCAGACACTGGAACTATTTTGACACCAGAGCAGAGCTACCTGGGAAACAACAGAAACTGCAATTTCAAATGGGAATTAAATCGCTGCAGGTGTAGGATTATTTTCCATTTAGGAGAAAGTTCCCCCCCAATTTGCATTTTGTAAATTAAAAATAGCAATTCAGCTTTGGAAAGCCAGTTTCCTATTCCTCCTCAGCAGTTCTGAGGATTTTGGTGGCATGACAGTAAGTAACAAGTACCTAGTGATTAGGGCTGCCAGTTTAGCAAATAAAAATACAGGATGCCCAGGTAAATTTGAATTTCAGATAAACAATGAATAAGTTTTTCATATAAGCATGTATTATAGTAAAGAAGATTATTCATTTGTTATCTGAAATTGAAGTTTAACTGGGAGTCTTGTATTCTCTCTGACAATCTTCCCACCAATGGCAGAGGCCAGCGCCAGTACAAAGACCTCAGCTCCACCTGTGTGTCTGGGGCAGCAGAGAAAGGTGCCATCTCTTGGGCATTTTTCACCTCCCTCTGCATCAAGAACCCATTCATTCACTTATTCATTCAACTGTCATTTATTGAGAGCCTATGATGTATCAGCCCTTGCACAGTATGGGAGAGACAAATAATCATGACACAGCCCCTGTCCTTGAGGCTGACAGCCTAGCAAGGGAGTCAAGACACATTCACAATCATGGTGACTTCAGGGTCAATCTAGCATTGGGATAAAGCAATGAGGGAACACTCTAGGGTAGCATGCAGCCTCAGAAAGCTTATGGCACCAGAGTCATACAATTTTGCTTCAAGGTAAAGTCCCCATCCACGTGTTGCATGACTCTGACCAAATCACTGAACCTCTCTGAGCCTTATTTTCTTCACCGGAGTAAAGGTGATGTTAATGGCAGTACTTATCTCACAGGCTTGTTCTGAGAAGCCAGTGGACCAGCCAGCGCTTGGTAAACCATAAGGTGCCATGTGAATGTGAACTATCGTTCACCCTCAAAATGATTATTGTTTGGCAGTTCCTCAAAAAGTTAAATATAGAATTACCATATGATGGAGCAATTCCACTCCTAGGAATATATCCAAAAGAACAGAAAACAGGGATTCAAACTTTATGTGAATGTTGATAGTAGCATTACTCACAACAGCCAAAAGGTGGAAACAACCCAAACGTCCAGCACATATGAATGGATAAACAATATGTAGTACATACATACGTACAAAGGAATATTACTCAGCCTTAAAAAAGAATGAAACTCTGACATATGCTACAGGATAAATCTTGAAGACATAATGCTAAGTAAGATACATGGCCAGATGTGGCTCACACCTGTAATTGCAGCACTTATGGAGGCCAAGGTGCAAGGATTGGTTGAACCCAGGAGTTTGAGATAAGCCCAGACAACATAGTGAGGCCCCATCTCTACAAAATATTTAAAAATTAGCTGGGTGTGGTGGTGCGAGCCTGCCGTCTCAGCCACTCAGGAGGCTGAGGTAGGAGGATCACTTGAGCCTGGGAGGTCGAGGCTGCAGTGAGCGATTAGCACACCACCATACTGCAGCCTGTGCAATAGAGTGAGACTCTGTCTCAATTTTTTAAAAAAGAATATGCTAGACACAAGGGCAAAGGTTTTGATTCCACTTATATAAGATCCCTAGAACAGGCAAATTTATAGAGACAGAGAGCAGATTAGAGGGGACCAGGGGCCTGGGGGAGATGTGTTTAATGGGTACAGAGTTTCTAAATGGTAAATTTTGTGTTATGTGTTTACTGCAATTTTGGAAAAATAATTGTTATCCAGGGAAGGCTGGAAAGGTCAAGTAAGACATCATGGAGGAGGAATGACTTGAGAAGGATTTGGCTGCGGGAGATAAAGGAAGAACTTTAAGCAGAACAGGCTAAGAGCAGGAAGGGCAGGGCTCCAGGAGCCTCAAAGGCACTGCAGCTCGGGCAGGGGACCTATGGGTCTGAGAATGAGCGGCTGTACCACCACCTGCTCTGGAGCTGCCCTGCAGGCCAGGAAGAAAGTGCTGACGCTGTTACAGAGTAGCACGGGGCAAAGGGAGTGGGAAGTGGGTGCAGGGTGTCCTGTCACGGAGCCACCACCCCAGGAGGCAATGGGCTAGGAGGGGAAGTACAAATCACAGGAGGAAGAGTCCAGCGGAGAGAGTCAGAGGGGCACCCCACCTGGGGTTGGGAGGTGTGGAGGCTACATCAACCAAGATGTAGCCAACTGGAGAGGAAGTGGGGGTGCGGTATAGTGGAGACATCCTCCAAGTTCTGCAAGAGTCACACGGGAAGGCAGAATGGACGCATCCAATCTCAGATGGTGGCTACACCAAGCAGGGACCCTTATAATTATTCCAAATCTCTTTCCACACCTCTTCCCGGATCTGTTCTTGTACCTCAAGGGAGACTGCTCTTGTACCCAGTTATCCCCTAGACAAGAAATCAGAGTCAGTTCCTTAAGGACAAGGTTTCAGTGCCCCTCGCTCCTCACTCACACACCTACCCACCACCCACACACACAGACAAAATCTAGTTTTCCTTGGATGCAAGGTCAATTTCAGCCAATTATAAATTCTGCAGATATACTTCCTTTTTCCCATTTTGTAACCCTCAAACCTCTCAACCTCATTCCCAGAAAAGGGTTGGTAGAGGGCATTTTTTTTTTTTTTTTTTTTTTTTTTTTTTTTTTAGACAGAGTCTCGCGATAACGCCGGGCTGGAGTGCAGTGGCGCGATCCTGGCTCACTGCAACTTCCGTTTTCCGGTTTCAAGCAATTCTCCTGCCTCAGCCTCCCGAGTAGCTGGGACTACAGGCACGCACCACCACGCCCGGCTAATTTTTTGTACTTTTAGTAGAGA
>CAUYLZ010045694.1:0-45665 GCA_963573645.1 Pithecia hirsuta | reverse complement strand
TAGTCCCAGCCACTTGGGAGGCTGAGGCAGGAGAATTGCTTGAAACCGGAAAACGGAAGTCGCAGTGAGCCGGGATCGCGCCACTGCACTCCAGCCTGGCGATAGAGCGAGACTCTGTCTCAAAAAAAAAAAAAAAAAAATCACAATAATTCCCTAAATGGTAGCAGCAACGTGTATTAAGCTGCTGTTTTAAGCTGGGTTCTAACTATTTTCCCAAGTCAGACTTAGGAAAAGTCCTGATAGGTGAGAACTACCACTGGTGTATTTGCTTATTACCCATTCAAAATGACAATCCCTTTCCCCGCGTGTGCCTTTGCACAGTGCTAAATGCTAAAAGATTTAGAAAGTCCTGAAATGCCTTGCTTTTACCTTCCAAGAGCTGACAGTTTCTTCTGATGAAAATAAAATGGTAAGACGGTCATGTAGGATTGAGGTTCCAAATGACACCAGCAACCATATCAATCCAAAATATAATGACTAACAATTTGTGCCTGAGCCCAAGAAAACTCAAGATCACTTCCTGTTAGGGAGCATATGGGAAGGCGAATATTAATTATAAAGTTTCTAAATGGAAAGTGCACAAATGCGTGGAAAATGAGAAAAGCTAGAACTGTTTTCTCTGAACATCTGAGATTCATCTGCTCTGGAATAAGCCTGTGTGTCCCCAGCCCTGCCCTAGGTGGGGGTGGGGGCTCCAGATGGAAGCCGCACCAGATGGCTAAGAGTGGCGCACAAGAACCCATGTCTTGTATTTGGAACACAGAAACCAGCATATGGCTACAGCGTTCCTGAGCCTCCCAACATGTGCCAAAGTATATCTTGGGAATTCTGGTGGTGATTTTTTTCTTTATCGGCTGAGCTCAAATTCACACTTTCAAAGACCACCAGAGTAAAATCACTAGATACAATAAGGCTATGTTGGAATGAAACACAATTCAGTTATAGTAATTACCTAGAAATGAATTTTTCAGTTAGTGATGAATAGAATTCATCTGAGAAAAAGGTAACAACGACCATGATGACGAAAGGGGAGGAGTGGGGGTGGTGTTTCCTTCTAGAATGGGATTGAGAAGAAAATCCAAAGAATGAAGTTGCCTATCCTGGGTCCTAAAATCCCACACATTGTTCATGTATTCATTATCTCATTTACCCTGCCATATGTGCCATGTGCAAGGTGAAACATTTAAGACCTACAAAGATAGATAAGGCCTTAATCTATTAGGACCTTACATCGTTCCACAAATGAAAATCCAAGGCAGAGAGGCACGGGTCAACAGTGAAAGCAGAAATGCGGTTACAATCATGTTGCACAACAACAAAGATCACCTCTGATAAAACAACGATCCCAAGTCTAAGATGTTTTTTTTTCTCTTCACCTAACCCAGACCATGATGTCATGACTGGGGTAGCTTCCGCCACCATGGACTCCTTCCTGTAAACCAGCAAAATTCATTGCAGTTGAATTTTTTTTTTAAACGGAGTCTCACTCTGCCACCCAGGCTGGACTGCAGTGGCATGATCATGGCTCGCTGCAACCTCCGACTCCTGGGTTCAAGCATTTCTCATGCCTCAGCCTCCCAAGTAGCTGGAATTACAGGCACGTGCCACCACACCCAGCTAATTTTTGTATTTTTAGGAGAGACGGGGTTTTACCATGTTGGCCAGACTGGTCTCAAACTCCCAGCCTTAAGTGATCTGCCTGCCTTGGTCTCCCAAAGTGCTGGGATTACAGGTGTAAGCCACCGTGCCTGGCCTCATTGCAGTTGAATTCTGATGCAGACTCATCACTTTCTGTTAATTTCTTTCCATTTGCGAATAACTTCATATTTTTACAGTGGATATATGTGCAGAGTGCCTGTCACGAACGTGCAACATAACTGCCAAGTGCTATTACTATTCAGAGGCTGCTTTTTGAGATACCTATTTCCTATTTACAGGGAAGTCCCTGGGTACACATGAAAGGTAATATCAGTTACTCAGTAACAATAATGACGAAGAGTTGCATGTAAAAGCTACAGCTTTCGCTTCTTCTATATTAAAAGCTTTAGCAGTGATTATGATGAACAAAAGAGAAAGGGACCATTTGCTTGAGAAGATGAGGAAATTAATATAATTTGGGGGCTTTCAAGAATGTAGCAGTGTTCAACCTAGTTACTTTATTTAACACTCCCTGCCTTATTACCTGAGCAAGAGAGCAACATAGCTGCATGAATCTGGAATCACTATGTTTTTTTCACTGAGATCCATGATTCCCAAACTTTAACATTCATCAGAATTTTACCTGAAGGACTTTGTAAGGCCCCAAAGAGTCTGATTAAGCAGCTCAATTATAAGGCTAGAGCCCGAAAATTTATGTTTCTAACAACTTCCCAGGTCACATTACTGCTAGCCCTGCAGTCACACCATGGGAACCACTAGTGTAGATCATGGTTTGGCCAACTACAGCCCACTGCTTGTTTTTGTAAGTCAAGATTTATTTGAACCCAGCCACACTCACCATTGACATATCGCCTATGACTGTCTCACACTACAGTGGCAGAAGTGAATAGTTGCAACAGAGACTCTGTGGCCTCCAAAGTCAGAAATATTTCCTATTGGGTCCTGTACAGAAAAACTGTGCTGACTTTTGGTATAGATGATAGCCAGAGTCATAGGAACTTAGAGCTGGAAGAAACCATCTTGAGCCTGATCCTCTAGTTAATAAACTAGGAAGCCTACCCTAGAAGTTGAGAGACGTTCAGATTAAAGCCCAGGCAGGGTCCCCATGGCCCAGTGCCGAGTCCTGATCACTACAGAAAGACTCTCTTTGGTCAGGAATCGTGCTTTCGATGCTCTGGTCAAAGGTAATCCCAACACGGAGCTCCTATCTCCAAATGAGAAATCTAAATCTTAAGACCTATGGAGGGATAAAGCTTGAGCCTCTGTTTTGCTGGGTAGATGAATCCAAGGGCTGATATATTAGATAGTGACCTACAGGGCTGTGACTTCTAACTTGTTTTAGATCACAGACCCCTTTGGAGAATCTGTCAAAAGTTATAGACTTTCTACCCCAGAAATACATATGACACATGCAAAATTTTACATGCAATGTTAAAGGGCCCATTATCCCCGGAAGCCCACTCAGGAGCACCTATTTAAGGTCCCTAATTTAGAGTAGGACTTGAAGGATGCTTCAAGCCTAGCTCTTTTCTGGTGGCAGTTATTCACCTGCCATCATTCCCCTTTGAGAACATAAATATCCTTGAGTTAAGTGTATGCAGCAGAAGCATGGGCTGCTCACTGATTTTCTGTGGCTCCCTTTGTGGTTAGATGAGGTCAAATGAATAGGTCTATAAAGTGGGCTCTGAGCAGGAGTGACAAGTATGACTGCTGAGCAGAAGCATTAAAAGTTGGCACGTGACCCTCTGGTTCTGTCCTTTTCTGCAATAAAGGAAATCCTGTGTTCCAGATTGTCTGCTGCAAGATGGTAGACCTGAAAGACTGGGTCCCTGAATCACCTCGTGGAGCCGACCCTTATCCAACACTGAGCTGAGTGAAACATGCACTGTATATTAGGAATAAACTGTTGCTGTGTTAAGCTTCTGCAAATTGAGAATTAATTTGTTACCACAGCATAACCTAATCTACTTCAACTGATACAATAGGTAAAAGGTTCAGGATATGTAATTCTATGGGATTGTCTTTTTCCCCCAACTTCAGATGCTGGAGCATCATGGAAATACTACTTGCCAGAGAGAAAGGGGGGCACTGACAAGGACGTCATGGTGAGCAGCTCACTGCCAGCTTCATTTCTAAGACACTCATTCTCCAGCTGCCTGGAGAGTTGGCTTTGATGGCTCAAAGCTGAGTACCTGGCCAAGGTGAGCCACCCCAGGCACAACCTGCAACCAATGACTAGTTAATGTGGTTATAAAGGCCCAACCCTCATTCCCCAATTAAAGACAAATCTGTATGGCTAACCCAGCCTCAGAACTCTCTATGGGATCTGCTGAGGCCTCTGCTGCAACTACACCACTGTTCAACCCCTTCCTGTGTCCAATCCCATTTCCTTCACTACCTTAGTGGTCTTATTCCCCAGTGTATGTCCCCAAAAACCTCCTTCACACAAATCTCCACATCATGTACTTTCTGGAGAAGCCAATCTAAGGATGACACCTAGGAAAGAATGGGGGCTGAAGGTGGACAACAGTCAAAAATTCTTTGTTTATTTAACCTGGAGAAACCTCGGAGGGAAAGAAGTTGTGACCTACAGCATCTGGGACCGCTTCACATTTTATTCTAGGAAACTGATGATTGGTTCACTCAGATCCATATACTTTCTGTCCATTGTTAGACATTGGTAAATCAGTCAACAGAACTGATTGCACATGATAACAACAGCTAAGACTATGTATCGGTCACAGTGGCAAGGACTTTATATGGATTAACTCATTTAATCTTTGCAACAATCTTATGTGATAGATCCTATGATCGTCCCATTTTCCAGATGAGGAAACTCAAGTCAGATGACCCGCTCAAGGTCATACAGCTAGTCAGAAGCACGAAAATACACAGAGTTGTCCTCAGCACTGAGTTTCACCTTACCCTGGACTCCGCCTGTTTCAGCTGGTAGCATCCATACCAGGCTGATGCTGTTCCTAAGAGCAGGAACCTGTCCAACCCTGGGTGTCTTTACAGAACAAGGAAAGGAGCAGATGGAAAAGCGAGAAAGGGAGTCCCCTAGATGGGATGCCTGCATGAGCACAGCCTCACTGAGAAAATGGTGAGGGCACCAAATCACAGGAAGATGCCTGGTTCTTTTGGAGAGATGGCAGGCAAAGGAAAGGAGACACGCAAGCATTTGGGCTGTGGAATCATACAGAGCTATGTGACTTGAGGAAATTATGTAACCTCTCTGAACTTCAATTCCCTCATCTATAAAAGGGGAATAAAAGAGAGAACATCTCAGGATAGTAGAAAGGATTAAATGGTAAGTACATGTCAAGTGCTTAACCTACTACACACGCTTAAAATCCTTAACATGTCTATGGCCTGACACCCAAAAAGCAAATGAGGATCAGGGATCCCTTCTTTACCCATGACCAAAAAGTTAAAAAGAAAGACTCGCTCTTCCAAAATTGTTTCTAAATTTATTTTTGGCTGAGCTCTGTGGCTCACGCCTGTAATCCCAACACTTTGGGAGGACAGGGTGAGTGGATCATGAGGTCAAGAGATTGAGACCATCCTGGCCAATATGGTGAAACCCCGTCTCTACTAAAACTACAAAAATTAGCTGGGCGTGGTGGCATGTGCCTGTAGTCCCAGATACTTGGGAGCTGAGGCAGGAGAATCGCTTGAACCCAGGAGGCGGAGGTTGTAGTGAGCCAAGATCGTGCCACTGCACTCCAGCCTGCTGACAGAGAGAGACTCCATCTCAAAAAAAAATTATTTTTAACAAGATAATACATACATGTAAAAAAGCTAAATAGATGTTAAGCCCTGTAACGAGGAACGGTGGTCCTGTGCTTCACCTGCCTCCCACTCCTAATTCCTGCCTCCCAGAGGTAACCACTTTCAGCTCTTCTAGTTGTTGCCTCTCGTATTTGCCTCCATGTTTCTAACTAATCTGCATTTATTAATGTTTCCTGATTTTCTCTTAAAATATTGTTTGATTTCAAACTACGGAAAACGAGGATTCAAATCTCTTACAATTCCTAAGTACATCATGTATGCACGTGAACACACATATCATTCTCATGATATAGTTCTATAACAGCTTTTAGTTACAATACTGCCTGCTGTGTACATTATAACTGCATTATTAATAAACATGATTCACATATAAGCCATGTGGTTTATTATAATTACAGTTCTTTTGTACCAACTGTTTGTTTTTCCAAGAGTCAGTAACATCCTTACTTTTCTGCCTGCCCTGTTTTCTACGTGTCTACCAATTATCTATCCCCAAATTTTTCCACAGATACGAATTTTCTGTGAATATATTTAAATACATCAGACAATCTAACCTATACATTCTAGTCATTTTTTTTTGTTTCTAGAGACATCTAGAGCTCTAGTCTTATTGCTGTAAATGAGACTGCGTTTCTCATAAGCCCTCTGCCCTGCAGTCACTCAGATGTCTCTTCACCGTCATCCTGAGAATTCCATTTGCCTCCTTCTGGTATTCAATCATCTATTCCCTGGACACTTATGTCTTCTTTTTTCAAGCTTCCATCTTTATCAGTATAAAGGCAGGGTGGGGGCAGGGTAATCCTAGCCCCATGCTTAAGCAGCACTTTGGCTGGGCATTAAGTTCTACATTGGAAATTATTTTTACTCAACATTTATTATCTTTTAATTTCCAGAGCTTCTATTGGGACAGCTGATGCTATTCATATTGGGCCTTCTCTCCTCTCTGAAATGTTTAATCCCTGTTTCTATGGAATTTCTGCCATATTTCCGTGTGGCCTGGGTACTTCGTGGCCATTTGTAATCTTGAATGATTTTTTTTTAACCACATCCCACTCTTATGTCATGGATGTGGCCTCTTCCTTTGTGTCTCTGAATGCCTTAATTTTGTTTATACGTTTTCTTCTGACTTTCTGCATTGCTTCTGTTTCCTCTGAGTTCATTTTTTTTTGTTGTTTTTCTTCCCCCTGTAATTGTCATAAAGGTTTCCCCAAATGTCTGGATAAACATTTTCTATTGATTCATATAATAAAATGTGACACATAAAAAACAACTGTTGGAAGCTCTGTGTGGTGTTGGTGGTCTCTGTGTTCAGGAAGGGACCTGGCTGTTTCTTGGGATCTCAGCTGACAGTAGCTGTACATCTTTTATCTTAGGCTGGTGAATTTCCTTAGAAAGGAATCCTCTTATCTCCAGCCTGGAGGTGATAAGCCTGGCCAAGAAATATCCTCCCAACCAAGTGGGAGTTGGGGCCAGGAGGTCTCAGTATTTCATATGCCAACCTCACTTAATGCCCACATACATGGAATAACATCCCTATTCCATGGGTGCCTGACACCTCAAGTCAGAGACTGTTCAGCCTCTCCAAAGCTCCAGGCTTCTGATGAATTCAGAGAAAGAGGTCTTTGCTTAGAAGACCAGGGTGATGGAGTCCAGAGGATCGGCTGTCTTTATGCAACTTCCAGCCAGTTGTCTTATTCCTAGCTCGTCCCATACCCACACCCACAGAGGCAGTCAATGCCTCCAGTAGTTTAGGTTTTCATGTTCCAGCACCTCAGAATGGCTCAATTCTTAGTGTTGTCTTTTCTGGGCATGTAGTTTCATCTTTCTGTCAACCACCTAAATCAGCTACCATCAGTCCAGCTTCTAGAATTTTACTGACATTTCTTAGGTGCCATCATTTCTTTTTCTATGCTTTTTGTCCTTATGACTGTATGCTTTTTCATACTTTAACCGTCATTTTAGTAAGACTTTGGGAGAGAGTAAAGAAACTCATGTGTTCGAGATGCCATGTTTCTGAGTTACATCTTCTTAGGAGATGCTTTTTGGCAAACCATTTCCATCCTATCACTGGGGGTATTTCCTCTCTGGAACGCTAACAAATGATCATCTCTGATTTATCCAGTGCAATATCAGAGGGAAAAGCAACAAGACGGTGTAAACCCTTCAATAAAGCACCAGACACGCTGTGATTAAAATGCACTCAGGAATCAGTATGGTGGGTGCAAGCTGTGATTAAAATGCACTCAGGAATCTGTATGGTGGGATCAGCCTCAGCAGGCGGCCCCGTGTGTCCCATTTTGGATGACTGAAGAAAATTGATGGCAACAATATAAGTACTGTTCAGATGTTCAGGATGTGCCATGGCAGGCATGTTCTGTGGCTCCTGGTCACATCCTCTCTAAAATCCTCATGCCAGCATTAACAATTTGGGTGAGACCTGGATTCATTAGGTATTCAAGCAGCATTTGTTTACTCCTAGGAATGAAGGGAAATAAGTTTCGTGTAGCTTCATCTTAATGAAAGTTTATTATGTTGTAAATCTGATGTAATTTCAGGGGCTTGCCGCCTTGAATGATAGATGCATTATCTGGCCTAGGAATCATAAGAAGTGACTTCATAATGTACTCACCACAAATCCCAACACTGGATAGGCCTACTCTATAAATTTTCTGCCTAAACACTGTCACTGTTTTCTTAAAGTGTGTGTGTGTGTGTGTGTGTGTAGCAGGGGGAGAGAGGGAGAGAGGGGAGTGGGAAGAGAGAGAGAGAGAGAGACAGAGAGAGAGAATGTAGGGGCATGCACATCATTCTGTCTAGTTTTTGTATCAGCCAGGACCCAGCAGAAAGCAATTCACATGCATTCCAATGGGGTAACTGAAGAGAGTTTAACGAAGGGACTGTTTGCGGAGGTGCAAGCTGGGTTTAAGGAACACTGGAGCACTCTGAGAGCTAAAAACAACATGGTGCCCTTACCACCCCTAGATCTGAAGGTGCCACCAGATCCCGGCAAGACCAGTAGCTATAGGAGAAGGCTGCACACAGGAACTGTAGTCTTCAGGAGAGAAGAACAACCAATTCTGAGCCAGGTAGGGAAGAACCACAGTAGAATACCACGACCTCGCTCTCCTCCTGCCTTCCATTCTTCTACTGAGCCCTCTTACTGGACAAACCAAAGTAGAAACTGCATTGCAAAGGAAGGTGGCATTCAGTGGATAAAGGTCATCCCTGGGCACAGAGAGAACAGTAGAGAGGGCAAAACACCCAGCACAAGTTTATATGAGCGATTTTGTGTCCTTGGGCTCCTCAGAAGAAATAGAAGTGATGGAGTTAGGGTTAGAGGCAGGTGAATACCCATATTATTATACAAAATGACTTCACAACAGACTTCTCTTCAGTAATGCCTCACGTCATTACTCTTGTTGGCTGTGTGTCTGCTTTGCCTATTAGGTTGTAAGTTCCGGGAGAGGAGGGGTTATGCTTTTTAGTATCCCCAGCCCAGTACTTAGCACATGGAGAACTCGTAACAACCGAATTGAAAGAAATCACACCAATCACAAATCACCTTAGTTTCTCTACCCACAAAATGGGAATGCGGGGGAATGGGAAAAGCTATTAATCTTCATGACATAATTGATTTCAAAGGCTATAATCCACAGGTTCAAAACACACTGACATCTGGAATAAAAGTGCTAGAAGGAATTGCAAATATGATTATTATTTTTACTGCTACCATTACAGACATGTCAAAATCAGATCCTATGTATGAGGTGCTTTTAGATCATAGCAGAGGAGCAGATACGTAATAAATACGTTGCCCGTCAGCAACTGTACAGTCAAACCGTACCCAGTCAACAGAATGTGCTTCTCGGGCTTCAAAAATTTCTCTCTCTCTCTTTCTAAAACGGACACTCAAGCCCCAGGCTATATAACCACTGAGGTTTTATTATAAAATACATTTCAAAATAATGGTTGCAAGTCCTGGAAGCAGAGAAGAAGATGAAAAAGAAGAAGTAAACAAGCCCTTTTTCTCCTACTAAATGATAAATTAAAAGCAGCACTTTGCTGTTCTGCCTCATTTATTATCGCATTGCACTCTCGCCGCTAGAGTTAAGGTTGTGTCAGCGTTTCCATTATAAACCCCTATTTTCAAGGGTTTATAATTCAGCCATAAAAATTTGCTCCAGGCTGTAACTTGCCATGCAAAAGGCCTCATTGTAGGACCAAATTTAGGGACAAATTTAGAGGAGGGAGAATTGGGTTGGCTGTTCTGAGGTTAAAAATAGTAACAAAAAATGGTCCTAATTGTTGGCACTTCTCGCGAATTCAGAATGTAGCCTGGATCTTACAGGGATCTGAAACATCAAAAGGAGATAAAAAGGGAGTGTCATTTTTTTTTTCATTTGTGGAAACAGTCGTTACAGGGAAAAAGTGGCACTAGATACAGGTGTCTATTAAAAGCCAACTTATAACACGTATTCCTGCATCTGCAATTTACACATTGCTACTGGCTTACAGAAGTGGGTATCTGTTCTGTGCTTATTTTTTATAAGAACTCTTGTAAAATGTGAAGAGGGGCATGCTTATGACTCAGCCACCGAGAGCTCAGCAATTTCAACTTTAAACCTACTTTCTGCCATTTCTCCTTGCTTTTCACCTCAAAGGGTATAATCTTTAAAGTAACTTTCTTTGTTTTACTGTGCCAACTCCGGAGATGTTCTCAGCGCTTTCTGTGGCATCACTTTGCCCTTGTGTACACGAGTCCCAAATGTAAGGCGGGTGGCCTTATTCTGGTGACGGTTGCCCAACTTCATGGAAAGTTTATTTTCCTGGCATGTGAAGCTGCATCCTAGACGTCATTAGACAGACACTGAGCCATAAGCTGTTGAGTTTTGTTCACCAAAGATGCTCAGCAGAAATTACAAAGCTCATTGGAAAACGAGAAACTCAATTTTGCCTTGGCATCTTCCACCAGTGAGAACTGGAGCAGGCCCACATTCCTCACCTGAGGAGAGCGACTTCCTGCAGTCAGCAGTTTCACGTACAATCCTTGCTGTGATTAGCTTCCTCTCTAACCTCAGTTTTTTTGTTTTGTTTTAGAGACATGTTCTCATTCTGTTGCCCAGGCTGGAGTGCAGTGGCTCAATCATAGCTCACGGTAACCTCGAACACCTGGACTCAAGTGACCCTTCTGCCTCAGCCCTCCCAAGGAGCTGGGACTACAGGCTTGCACCACCACACCAGGCTAATTTTTCTATTTTTTGTAGAGATGGGATCTTGCTGTGTTGCCCAGGCTGATCTCAAACGCCTGGTCTCAAGCAATCCTCCCACTTCAGCCTCCCAAAGTGCTGGGATTACAGGCATGAGCCACTGTGCCCAGCCCCAACTTCTCTTTTGACTGGCAGAGTTTTGAGGGTTTAACTCCCAAACTTGAAGCCAAATGCATATAGATCAGTAGTTCTCAAACTGTAGTGTGCATCGGAATTACTCCACCAACAGAGTTTCTGATTCGGTAAGGCTGACCCAGGCCCAGAATTTGCACTTTTTTTTTTTTTTTGACGCTGGAGTGCAGTGGCACGATCTTGGCTCACTGCAACCTCCGCTTCCCGGATTCAAGCGATTCTCCTGCCTCAGCCTCCTGAATAGCTGAGATTACAGGCGTCTGCCACCGTGCCTGGCTAATGTTTGCATTTTTAATGGAGAGGGGGTTTCACCATCTTGGCCAGGCTGGTCTTGAACTCCTGACCTCATGATCCACCCATCTCGGCCTTCCAAAGTGCTGGGATTACAGGCGTGCCCCACCGCGCCCGGCCCAGAATTTGCATTTCTAACAAGTTCCTGGGTAACGTTGATGTTGCAGGTCTGGAGAGCACACTTGGAAAGCACTGGTTTAGATCTTCCAAATATGTATCAGTGAAAATAAATGAGTGTTATAGTCCTCTAAATGGCAGAGTATTCTCAAGTATTGTCTTTTCCAGGCCTTTCAAAGTATGAAGCCATTCAAGCTTACAGAACCTTTGCAATCATATAATGATTTCTAGTTTACAGATGGGAAAATTAAGAGCAAGAGTTTTGTCTAATGCCAGGCGATAAATCAATGGCAGAGCCAGGATGAAGCATCAAAATTCCAGACTCCTAATTCTACCATCCAGGTGTGTTCTGACCTATGCTGGCCAACTGGCCATTCGTCATAAGATTAAATAACAACATGTGCTGCCCACAGATGACTTTAAATAGAATCATACTGTATTTAATACACAGCATGAAACTGACTGTTTTTATAGCCATACAGTATAAAGACCTACTTTATATACGCACCCACTTTTATTTCCGCCATTGTAAAGCATGCCTTAAGAAATGTAACATGAATACGGGGGAATGAACTCATTTCCAGGGGTGGCGACCATGTGAGTCCAATGTCACCACCATAAAGCATGCCAAGACAAGTGTCACAAAAATATCTAGCCAACAATACACACGATCTTATCTCACGACAGCAACCAAGAAAGGCGCTGGCAATACTAAATCACAGAAATAATGTGAGATGGAAGAGAAAAAGACAACTGTGGACGAAATAAGAGAGGAAAGTTTTATTAATTCTAAATACGCTCTCCCCATTGGGTTTACACTCACATTTGTCCTAATAGGTTCCAGATGTTCCGCCGTCCTGTAAGTAGCTACCTAGGATAAAACAGTAGCTTGCCTCCTTTAAGTTAAAAGGGTGAAATCGTGGACCTAAGGGCTGATTTACAGTTTAGTTAAATCAGAGCCCACAGCATGAACGAATGCAGAATGGCAAGTGGTGGGTGAAGGTGAAAACGGTTGTTGGAAAAGGCTGGCGGCTCAAGAGTTAATACCAACCTTTTTCTTTGAAGGCAGCCTTCTGTAGTAGCTAATGAAGGTAATGAAATATGACATGTAGTTTGGCCCTTGACCATACAGAGCACCCCCCTCCCCTGTCTGCTGCGAACAAAGCCAAAACAGATGTAGCAACTTCTGTATGGTTTGGGGTTGACGTTTGTTACACAGAGCAGGTCACCCTGCACATTCCCAGAATGTTCACTTCTGACACAAGCGGCATTATCTGAGAAAGATGCTGCCTTTGTTTGGGAGATGGGGAGAGAAGGGAGGGATGCAGACAGCAGACAGGGGGACTTCAGCTTATATGAAAATTAAGCCCAATTTCCCTCCTGTTCTTTGCCCTGGTTCTCAGCCCTCCTGTGCCTACCTATTTCTTCCTTTTGACCCACTGTACAATGGAAAAAAAAAAAAAGCATTCTTTCCTGTGGGGGAAGAAGATGCAGCTTTGCTTCAGCAAGAGAGCTTTCAACCAAGCTGAATTTTGTAGGGAAAAAAAAATCTCTCTGTACATTGGCTGCTAACCAATCTTTGAGATTCAAAGAGAGTGATACCTAAGGATGGCTTGGATTCTTATTTCTGAAAGCCACCAGTGTGGGTCACATTAGACAATGAAAAGGAAGCATCTCTTTGGCAAATGTCATCATTTTCGGGATTTAATGTCAATATCCGTGCCTGGTACCTTCACGAAAGCCAACATGTCTCCAACGAAAATATGCTTCTTGCAATAAAAAGCACTTTGCCTGACTACACGGCTTATACTAATTGCAGCTGTGCTGTCTCTAGCTCCTTCATTCTTGAGGACTATTTGTGTGATTCTCCTCTCTGCCAAGGGATCTCATTCAAGTGGCTTTCTTTAAAAAAAAAAAAAAAAAAAAAATTCATCAAGTCTTGGCCTAATATAGCATCTATTCTTTTTTCCCCCAAAAGATCAGACCTTCAGCAAAGTTAGGTTTGGAAAGAAGAGGAAGAGGAGGAGAAGGAGTCCTGACAATTGATAGACTGTTTCAAATGTTATTTATCATTCTCAGAAGAGACACTGACATGTGCCTTTTGAAAGGGGATACTGTACCTTTAACCTTGACTCTGAATGCATTTTTAATTTGGGATGCAAGCTGAGATTCAAAAATAGATAGCCTTTGGGTGGTGGTTGGGGGGAGGGGTGTGGCTGGATTTATTTATGAGGCGTGTGGAAAATTTTGACATCATATGCTAGAGCCATTATTCACATGTTACATGACACGAGATTGGCCCTTTTAATGCAGCAACATTACATAAAAAATTTGATTTTCTCCTCTGACAGCAGGCTGGTCCTCGCCTGCTCTCCCACTGCCCCCGCGAAATGTAATCTTTTTAGGTTAAAGGCCAAGGGAAAGTGATTGGAGCAGGCTTTCATCAGATCCCAGAAAGCTGGGTTTGGAACCAGCTCCCTCAGTCATCACAGGCTACAGGAAAGTGGGCATCAAGAGCTGGTTAGGAAGGAGTGTCTTCCGTGAGGGGACCCCCAGGCCACCCGAGACCCCCCTCCCAGCCCTTCTCCACCACAGCTGCTCCCTGACGACCAGGTGAGAAATTGGCAGGGACTCCAAGCCACTCATCAATTTCAATAAACATTCACTTCTGCGGCATATATTAGCCCAGGCTTCTGTCCAATCACGCGAAGCCATCTAATCCAGTGAGATGTCTAATAAGAACCACCCTAGAGGGTAAAAGACACCCAACACCTTTAGATTGCACGATCCTTTATTCAAAGCATTCTCGTTCCCACGATTGTGCTTTATAACCATGAGGTGATCCTCAGAGGGGACATGGAGAGCCCTCCTTTGCAAATGACACGACTGAGGCCCTGTAAGAGCAAAACCATTCACATCAAGGGGCTGAACCCAGACCTCAGACTCAACAACTTTACATCTTTCCTATCTAACCAATTATTCTATACCTTTTCCTGCATGAGATAGAAGTCTATCAAGGGGTATAGATGAGATGCTTTTATCTCATTTAAACAGGGTTTACACATTACATAGAAATCTCTACGATCAGACATCCCCCATCCAAACTTTGTGCTTTTCCTGTTGGAATAACGTCATGGGGTACAGAAGTTCTCAGTTCCTGTTCTAGGTAAATGACGGGAGGTGCCTCTGTGTTCATCACCATAAAAAACAGTATCTACAAATCCTGCCTTCACATGCTCTTCATAAATACCCCCAGGACTGGTTGGCTGCGCTTTTATCGGAAACAAAACACTCAGCTCCTGGAGATGAAGCTCAGTGCGTGGAAAAAGTACTGGCTCAAGCAAACACGTGCTTCAAACTGACTCCTCTCAGTGTCACAAGCTGCCAGCCAAGGGAGCAGGAGGACAGAGAGGTCCCGGGGTCAGGCTGTGGCAAGGAGTCTCGGAAGAGGATCAGATAGCCTGAGAATCTGGCTCTGATACACATGCCAAGAAAACTCTCTCCAGACTAGAAAGACTATTCCCATGACTTTGCTTTGTCTGGAAATCCCATTGCTTGAATAGAGCAGATTCATTCTCCGCGTTTTGAGAACCCCACTTGCTCAGGCAGCCAAAGCAGGCTGTTTAACAGCTGCTATCGCCATGTTTGGGGCTACGACCTGAGAGGCACAAGAGGAAGCAGGCTGCAAACCACAGTCAGTCTTCATTGCTTTTTGATGAGCATGGAAATGCAGGCTTGGCTGATGAGAGATGACAAGAATAGAGAACCTTTCTATCTTATTAAAACCCTGACTGTGCCTAGGAAGAGCAGAATGACGTGACATTTGTCCTACAGAATCCTAAAGAACAAAGATTGTGGCCACTGCTGTCCAGGTTCCAGAATGACCTGTTCCCTGCTTTGATATTGATCATCAATTCCTTAACAAACCCACATCTGCATTCAGAATTTCAATTCTTTGACAACAGATGTTTACAAGTGTGAGTTAAGAGGTCCCTCTGGGCATGAGTGAAATACAATTCTGCCTGGACACAGGGGGACGGATTAGATGGCCTCTCCCATTTCCTATTAGATTTTTCCCTGTGCTGCTGGTATAGGTTGGACCCTATAAAATTGCTGATATTTGAATGCTTTTGATCTATAAAATTGGCAAATCTATAAGGTTCAGCCTAATACAGCTCTGAATTTGGTAAATACATGGCTGCAACAAATGGTCATTTCGTGAATCACAGCAAACTGGGGAACAGCAGAGCTTGGGATATTATTTCCAGTACAAAAATGTGTTATATAATGTCATGATCGTATTACATAACAAGTACCTAATTTTCTTTTGCCTCTAAAATACAAAGCATAACTTTTTTATTATTCACGCTCAGAGAAAAAATCGTTATTTAAAATAGCACAAAGTATTACCCAAACCATCAAACCTTTTGCACAGCCACCGCCAATTTAGGGATGAAGATGAGGTCTAAAACACAGATGCGGAGAGACTCACAAGTATCAAGTCAACAAAACCTAGACGCCCGAACACTATGAAAAAATAACGTTGCTGGTAGCAAAGAAATGAACCAATCTTGTCATCGTCTCACTGTTTCTTCTTGCAGCCCATCATCCAAGGAAAACAGCCCAGGCAGTGGAAAATTACAGTTTTCCAATAACAGAGACCAACTGCAGCTTTGTAGTTTTCATTTCAGAAGGAGTACATATGTCATGTCAGAAGACAAACCCCTGGCAGGATCTAGAAGTCACCTGATGCCACTGAGAGGAAGAGCGGACCTGACAAAGCCATGAGTCTTCGAGGGGCTAGGAAGGCTGTGGTCGCTTCCACATACAGGAGTAATTGAAGAGCAAGGCAGGGCATCAGCAGGTCAAGGTCAGCCAGAGGTCATGGCACCTCTGCTGATGGGTTCCTTAATGGTCCAGATAATGCATGCTTGGGAGAGAGAGTGGGACAATGACATAAAGAGATGGCAAAGGGGACCCAAAACTGGCTCACAGCTTGTTTATGAAATCCTGGGGTAAAATAACGTTAACCCCTTCCTTGCTGGGGCTGTAACATGTCCAGGATCCCTTGCACTGAAGAGCTTCCAGGTTGAAGGAATGTTATGTGGACAAGAAATGAAGGCCGGGGGCAGTGCTCATGTCTGTAATCCCAACACTTTGGGAGGACAAGGCGGGTGGGTAACCTGAGTTCCAGAAACACTGGGTCCTGAGGGCTGTGGTCCTACAGGAGTAGGTCATGAAACTGCTGTAAACGTGTAACCCGATTCTTTAAAATTCAGGGTAATTTTAGCCTCTCCGCTGGCTGCTACATCTTGGATGCTACAACTGTCCTGCACGAACACAGCTTCACTGCTTCTTCTTTTTTTTGAGATGGAGTTGTGCTCCCGTCACCCAGGCTGGAGTGTAATGGCGCAATCTCAGCTCACTGCAACCTCCGCCTTCTGGGTTCAAGCCATTCTCCTGCCTCAGCCTCCCGAGTAGCTGGGATTACAGGTGCCTGCCACCATGTCCAGCTAATTTTTGTATTTTTTTTAGTAGAGACCAGATTTCACCATGTTGCCTCAAGTGATCCACCTGCTTTGGCCTCCCTAAGTGCTGGGATTACAGGCGTGAACCACCATGCCCAGCCTTTCTGAAGACTTTCAATAACTATAAGGTATTAATATAATTGTTGTCACTACTATAATGTTCAGACCAATTGTGATTCAAGACTGGGCTTTGGTTTGTTGTGTTACTATTTATTGAAGTAATGAGATGTTAAACATGGTCTCTGCTGGCACTGGAATTCCTCCAGGGAGTGGGGAGGAGGAATCCTCTTTTTAGGAACGATATTCTTGATGAGATGCTTGAGGAAAGGTGAGACCTCAAGTACATGGGTGAGAAGTTAACAAGAGCGGGTAGCTAAACTGAAATGCATTTAAAACAGGCCAGAATTTAAGAAGGCGGCTCATGTGAGGAAAAAAAGGAAGAGGAGAGAGGAGAGACACCCCAAATAATAGGAAATGGGAACTCAAACCGTAAAAGGACCCAGATAGTGATCTGTACATTCTCCTGTCTTCACAAAGCTTCAGTGCAGTCTACATACAGGCACACACACACAGGTACACACACAGAGGCACACACAGAGACACACACACAGGCACACACACAGATGCACACACAGGCGAACACACAGGCGCACACAGAGATGCACACACACAGGCACACGGACGCACACACACAGGTGCACACACGCAGGCACATGGGTGCACACACGCAGGCACACAGGCATATGCAGAGACACACACAGGCATACACAGATGCACACACAGGTGCACACACAGGGGCACAAAGAGGCACACACACAGGCGCACACACACAGGCACACAGGTGCACACGCACAGGCACACACAGAGATGCACACACAGGCACACACACACAGGTGCACACGCAGACACACAAACAGGCACACAGACGCACACACACAGACACACACAGGCATACAGGTGCACACACAGACACACACATAGGCGTACACAGAGACGCACACACAGGCACACAGACACACACACACACAGGCACACACACAGGCACACATCTTGTGGGAGTGGTTTGTCTGAAGGAAATTCAGGAAGTTAGCTGAGCTCCTCAGCTCTGCTGTACATCACAGACAACAGAAGGACATCAAGACAGTTTCCAACATGAACCGATTCCTCAGAAGCAGAAGTGTGGGACCAGGGCAACCACAGGGTGCTGAAGTCCTCCAGAAATGTGCACAAGCACCATGAAGGGCATCTCATTTTCACAGGACGCGTTTGGAGCGGGATGGAGCTTAGCCCTCTCACCTAGAGATTTTAGGACACGAAAACCCTGCTTGATGTCTGAGTCATTATACAAATTGTTTGGCCTCTTCAAATGTCCTACTAATACCAAATAATCAGAAACAGACTCCTAGAATACAGCTTTCCTCTGTCCATGCCCCTCAGAGGAAGCTATTCCAAGCACCAAATGTCATCAAAGCTGCCCCTGAACCTGATGTGTCTATTCGGAATTCACAGCGAGGTATAAAAGCAAGCCCTGTCTCCAGCCCCATTGCAAATGCTGTGCTACTCTGGAGGTACCAACGAGGTGGCAGAGGTGAGGCGGGAAGGCGACCCTAAGAGACATTCCACCTCTCCGACTCTCAATCTCCTTATCTATAAAATCGCAATGAGTAACAGCCACTTCAAAGAGCTGATACAATGACTAAATATGTAATACCTACAAAAGTGTTTCTGAACATGGGAAGATGCTATATGAGTGTAAATGATGTGTATCTCATTTGAAACTCCATAGGTGAATTCCCAAGTAGATTCATATTGTGAGAGCGCATGACATCAGGCATTTAGGATGGGGCTACATAGCATCCAGATAGCAGAGCTGGAATTGTGGCAGGTTTCTCTGGCCTTTCCTTGCAGGCAGCATCCTCACCTGCAAAGGTGGAGAAGGGAAGGGAGATGCTCGCTTCGCTCGGCGAGCTGGTACCCAGGCACCTTGTGCACCTGTTGCTAGCATCCCGTGGAGACAGCAAAGACTCCACACCGAGGTTCCCATGGGAAGAAAAAAACCTTTCCCTGCTTCTTCTCGGGAAGAAAGGGGATGCAGGAAAGCGACTCAATTTGGGCTCCAGTTCTTCTTTAAAACCTTCTGAGCAGAAGAGGAAATAGGACAGGATCAACCCCAAAGGCGATCTTCTGTCTTTCTGAAATTGTTACCAGCTAAGCTGTGAAGGATGTGGGAGAAAAAGAGCATCTCACTCTCTCATCTAAAAGAATCACAAGTCCCAAGATTGACTTTTGTCTCTCATTACCAAACACACACACAGGATGCACATAACACACACAAATAATAACAACAATGACTTAAGGCCAGGTGTAGTGCCCACACCTGGAATCCCGGCACTTTGGGAGGCTGAGAGGGTGTCCCCAAGGCCAGGAGTTTGTGATTAGCCTGAGCAACCTATAAGACCCTGTCTTTACCCAAAAAAAATTAATTTTTATATCAAAAAATGAATATAAAACAGGGTTTAAAATTATTTAATGAAATAATTGTTTAATAAAACAATACTTCTATAGAAATCATCTACAAACATGAATATTACAACCTCATAAGCCTCATGCATGTATTTGTAAAGGACTACCATCATGGTGCAAGACTGCTTTATTTTTGGCCCATAAATTACTATTCTATTTTTTTTTTTTTTTTAGATGGAGTCTTGCTCTGTCACCTGGGCTGGAGTGCAGTGGCATGATCTTGGCTCACTGCAACCTCCACCTCCCGGGTTCGAGCAATTCTCCTGTTTCAGCCTCCCGAGTAGCTGGGACTACAGACGCCCGCCACCACACCTGGCTAATTTTTGTATTTTTAGTAGAGATGTAGTTTCACCATATTAGTCAGGCTGGTCTCAAACTCTTGACCTCAGGTGATCCACTCGCCTTGGCCTCCCAAAGAGCTGGGATTACAAGCGTAAGCCACTGCACTGGGCCTACTATTGTAATTTATGTTGTGCTTTTTTTCTTTTTCTTCTTCCTCCTCCTCTTCTTCCTCTTTCCTCCTGTTCTGAAGCTTGTCCATAAATTCTACTCATGCCAGTTAAAGTTAAACTAATGAAACATCAGGGCTCCTCCAAGACCACAGCCCCTAGGGCTTTCTCAATTGGCTTCTGAGTCTGACAGCACCGTGGCCGTGTCATCCTCTGAGCTGCCCAATTCCAGCTGCCCCTGGGCATCTGACCCGGAGTCAGCCAGCATCTCCGGGCTCAAGTTCAGACTCCATCCCAAGAGAAAAACAGTGCCCATCCTTCTGTGCAAGACAGGCCACAGGGAAGGGACACTCTGCTTTCTGATGATGACTTCTGACACACTGACTTTGTAAAAGGCCCATTAGCTCATGCGTCTCGTTCTTCGGCCACTTGCCAGCCCTGGTAGTTACAGACTTGAGGCTCCTCCCTTTAGAGTGCAATAACTGTAACCTTCCCATAATGAGCAAAACCAACAGCAGTGACACTGCCTGGAAATGAATGCTACCACTTAGATTCTAATAAAAGAGGAGTTGGAACAAGCTGTACCAGGTGCCTTCTATTTGTACTTATATTCAATTATGGAGCATATGTTTTTAGTGGAATTGTTAAAAAGGGATTTGTTTATTTTCATCGGCTGCATCTTTTATCCCCACTGGTAAAACAAAATCTGAGTTACTGACTCAGGCCCCTATCTCTGGTGCCTGAGCAATTCAAACCAGTTCAATACAATCCCACAAATATTTACTGAGCCCCTAACACAGGGAATGATCAATACACATTTTCTGAATGAATAAATGAAACAATATAATCCTCCTTAGGTGGGAGGTGGCTGAAATGGGTACATATCAAGGTGGCGATCAATCCTGTCCTCTGATAGCTACTGGTCCTCCAAAACAATTGGTTTGCAACTAATTGTGCCAGCCAGGAGAGAGCATACAGCAGGAAAGAGCAGACTGGATCAGAAAATCAGGGCACATGAATTTGAGTTCTGACACTGCTGCTAATCACTACATTAATTCTCGGCATATCACTTCATTTCCCTGTGTTTCTACTTCTGCAACCACTACAAAACAGGTGCAGAAGGCCAGACACTCTTCTTGCTCTAAAGTGTGGCTCTGAATGACCCTTACAAATTCCAGAAGTGGTCAGCATCCCACTGATACGGTGATATGTGTGCTGAGGGGTCTACCTGACCCTGTTTTTATTTGTAAATGTGGTCATTGTCGTGTCTGCCATTGTCATAATTCCACAAAGACTCTTGCTGTACAACAACATGCTGTGTGACTTGACCACGTTCATTTTTCTTTCTCTGCCTCAGTTTCCTTGCCTGAGTTCCTTGTAGCTCTCACATTCTGGCTTTCTCTAACAGCATAGTCAAAAGAAGAGAAGAGAAATATGTGTAGAGGTCTCCAAATTTGGATCTCTCCTCACTGTTAGGCAAACAGTCCACCTGAAAGCACACATCCTGAAGTCATCCTTGCTTATGAAGGACAGTACGTTAGTCCTGTCCAGGGGAACAAACGCATCAACGACTGCGGTGATGGGCCCAAGTCCCTAAAGCCCAGGGCTGTGGAAACTGTGCTTAACAATATGTTAGTTGCAAAATGCATATTTTAATGAAGTTGATTCTTTTTTTTTTTTTTTTTTGAGACAGAGTCTCGCTCTATCGCCAGGCTGGGGTGCAGTGGCGTGATCCCGGCTCACTGCAACTTCCATTTTCCGGTTTCAAGCAATTCTCCTGCCTCAGCCTCCCAAGTAGCTGGGACTACAGGCACGCACCACCACGCCCAGCTAATTTTTTTTTACTTTTAGTAGAGATGGGGTTTCACCATGTTGGCCGGGATGGTCTCGATCTCTTGACCTCGTGATCCGCCCGCCTCAGCCTCCCAAAGTGCTGGGATTACAGGCGTGAGCCACCGCTCCCGGCCAGTTGATTCTTTATAAAACGCCACTCCCGGGATGATAGTGTCCAACTGTCAGAGACATGAGGTGATTCTGATGACCCCTTCAGGAAAGCGGGCCCAAGAGGTGACAAAGCAAAGGCCATCAAAGATGTGACTCCACAGGGAAGGGAGGGGCTGATGAGCCCCATGCCAAACTCTAGATATTTTGCTATGGGTGTTTCCCAGTGCAAGCAATGGCTTGAGATTTTAGGAAATGCTAAATTGTCTGTCGATGACCATGACTTTCAAAGTCTCACTTTGTGTTTCAGAGAATCCCCAATATTTTCTAGCAGAAGCATCCCAGACATTGATGATAAGACACAAGTTTTTTGGCTGGCAGGTGAACCTACACTGAACTCAGGGAAGAGAGCAAGACACGAGACACTAATACAGGTCACAGATTTGTCTGGGGTAAGTGACAGCACTGGACTTGAATGTCACACTGTAGCCACGAAGGACTAGACATGGACACTACCATTTTTTGATGGACACCAGATCTAAAATGTTGAAGAGGGTTGTTTTCTAAATAAGACCAACATAACAATGGCCATTATTACAATAAGCAGGTATATATATGTTTTGTATTCTTATAATAAATTATCAACAAAGCATTATCGTTTCTTTTTGTTGTTATTTTTAATGGAGCCTCGCTCTATCACTCAGGGTGGAGTGCAGTGGTGGGATCTCGGCTTACTGCAACCTCCGCCTCCCTGAAACCTCCACCTCTCAGGTTCAAGCGATTCTCCTGCCTCAGCTTCCCAAGTAGCTGGGATTACAGGTGCCCACCACTGCATCCAGATAATTTTTGTGTTTTTAGTAAAGATGGGATTTCAACATGTTGGCCATGGTTAGACAGGCTGGTCTTGAACTCCTGACCCCAGGTGATCCACCTGCCTCAGCCTCCCAAAGTGCTGGTATTAGAGGTGTGAGCCAGCGGGCCCAGCTAGCATTATAATTTCTAATATGCAAAGCTCCTATTAACCAACAAGAAAGAGGACAACTCAAAACAGGCAAAGGTATGAGTAGAAATTTATAGAACAGGAAATGAAAATAGTCAAGAAATATACAAAAGGTACCCAACCCCAGAGACAGTCACGTAAATGTGACTAAAGCAACAATGACATCTCAGTGTTGAGGTACGTTCAGTTGAGGTATGTTCAGTGTTGTGGCATATCAGTTGTCATTGTTGACAAAACTTAAGACATTGATGATATCTAGTGCTGGGGATAGCCTTAAGAATGAAAGTACCCCCATACATTGCTGAAGGAAATATACATTGCTACAAGATTTAAAGAAGATAATCAAGCTGTGGTTATTAAAGACCAAAAATTCACCTACCCTTTGACATGATAATCACATTTATGAGAGCTTACTGAACAGAACAGAAGTAAATATATAAGAAAATATGTAAGAATATATATATATACACATATATATGTGTATATATATATTTGTGTATATATATACATTTTATATATATATATAAAATATATATGTGTATATATATAAATATATATGTGTGTGTATATATATATATATATATATATATATATATACACAAATATATAAGAAAATATGTAGGCCAGTTGCAGTGGCTCACACCTGTAACCCCAGCACTTTGGGAGGCCGAGGTGGGCAAATCATGAGGTCAAGAGTTCGAGACCATCCTGGCCAACATGGTGAAACCCTGTCTCTACTAAAAATACAAAAATTAGTTGGTCATGGTGGTAAGCACCTATAATCTCAGCTACTGAGGAGGCTGAGGCAGGAGAATCACTTGAACCTGGGAGGCTGAGGTTGCAGTGAGCCAAGATCATGCCACTGCACTCCAGCCTGGCAACAGAGTGACATTCCAACAAAAACAAAAACAAACAAACAAACAAAAACCCGAAAAGAAAAGGAAAATATGTAGAAGAATGTTTACTTAAACCTTGAATGTTATATTTTAAAAATCTTGATTCACTGAAAGCCTTATGAATAGGCAAATGGGCGTCTACATTTTGTTAGACCTATTCTGCAATTACAATTACTAAAAAGAACAAGACTTAAAAAGATGTTCCTTTATATATTAGTAAGCTTTTAAAAGCACATTTCAGAGTAACAAGTATAATGTCAGTTTTAAAAGGTAAAATGAAAGGAACAATTTTTCGTGTGTGTGTGAACAAAGATAATGATATAGAAAGATATCCATCAAATTACTAGAAACAGCCAGGCACAGTGGCTCATGCCTGTAATCAGCACTCTGAGAGGCCAAAGTTTGTAGATTGCTTGAGCCCAGGCGTTTGAGACCAGCCTGGGAAACATCGCAAAACCATGTCTCCTGAAAAAATACAAAAATTAACTGCGAGTTGTGGCACACATCTGTAGTCCCAGCTACCTGAGCTACTTGGGAGGTTGAGGGGGGAGGATCACTTCAGTCTGGGAGGCTGAGGCTGCAGTGAGCTGAGATTGCGCTACTGCATGCCAGCTTGGGTGCCAGAGCAGACCCTGTCTCAAAAAAACAAAAACAAAACTAGAAACATAAATTACAAGGGGTAGGAGGAATGAGGAGGAAGAGTGGAACATTAGTTACTTTCTGTACACGTATTTATATACCGTGGTATTATTTCACCTGCTACAATTAAGGTGCAATAAAACAGTAACAACGAAATTAAAATACTGAAAAACAAAAACTACAGGAAGTTCCAATAAGATCCCTACAGATGGCAAGCCACCCAAGGATGACCACACAGTTCACAATGGCACCTCTCAACAGGTGATATCCAGTAAATGTTCTTTGAATGAACATTTAGCATTCAAAAACACTGATTAAATGCAGTTGAAACACGTGTAATTTCAGGAGCCAAAAAGAGCTTTATCCATACCCTTCTTTCCCTTCTCTATCGCTTAAAAAACAACAGCTCAGTATCCGGAAACTTATTTGACATAATTTACAACCCTCAGAGGCCCATTAGAAGCTTCTAGCATGATGGCAAATATGAGTCTCTTACTGAAAAATATGTGGATCTTGCACAATGCCTGGTCCCACCTGGGAGAAATGCAGCTGCCTCTATTTCATTTGGGGTGAAAGACTGTGAATACTTCCCCTTTCTGACATACTCTAACATCACTGCAAAGTCATTGGATGTTTTCTCTAAGTGCTATGAAATCTTCTATGGCCAAAACTATACATGCACACTACATACTTACCACACCACGGAGAGAGAGAGAGATGGGTGGGGGGAGAGAGAGATCCAGAGAGAGTCAGAGACAGAGAGAGAGAGAGAGGAGAGAGAGCGCATGCCATATATTTATTATATATTATGGCTTCAATCCTTAAGCAACTACAAATACTTAATGTTCATGTATTACCTGCTGCTTCTCTGACACAATTTGAGAAAATACCCTAACTATAGCTCTGTCATTCCACCTGCAAAACTTTTTCCTAAATACTTGTTTATATATTCTCGTATATTTTTATTTTGTTTTATTTTTTGAAATGGAGTCTCATTCTTGTTGCCCAGGCTGGAGTTCACTGCAACTTCTGCCTCCCAGGTTCAAGCGATTCTCCTGCCTCAGCCCCCTGAGTAGCTGGGACTACAGGCACCCGCCACCATACTCGAGTAACTTTTTATATTTTTAGTAGAGATGGGGTTTCACCATGTTGGCCAGGCTGGTCTCCAACTCCTGACCTCAAGTGATTCACCTGCCTCTGCCTCCCAAAGTGCTGGGATTACAGGCGTGAGCCACGGTGCCCAGCCAGTCTGGTATATTTTTACATGTCTATCTTTCCATCAAGACTGCCACCTTATAGAAGGTAAGGACTGTGATGTTTTCATCTTTGCACATCATTAGATGCTCAATCATTGTTCACTAAGTGGATGAATGGGCCAATGGGTGGAAATCACTTATTCATTCATTGATGAAACAAACATGTTAAGCACCTATGATGTACAGGGCACTGCTCTAGCAATGAGACACAGCAATGGACAAATAGTCAAAATCCCTGCCCTTCTAGAGCTTATATTCTAGTGGGGAGGCCACAAAGAAATGCATGTATAATACAACGCTGGCAGGTGAAGAAGAGGATAGCAGAGTAAGGAGACAGAGGGTGATGGGGGTGCTTTTTCAGCTCAGGTGGTCATAGAAGGCCTCTCTGAGAAGGTAGCTTGCTCAGAGACTTCAGTGAAATGAGGAGACATGTATTAGCCCATTCTCAGGCTGCTAATAAAGACACCTAAGACTGGGTAATTTGTAAAGAAATGAGGTTTAATTGACTCACAGTTCCATATGACTCAGGAGACCTCAGGAAACTTACAATCATGGCAGAAGGCACTTCTTCACAGGGTGGCAGGAGTCAGAATGAGTGCCGAGCAAAGGGGGAAGCCCCTTATAAAACCATCAGCTCTCGTGAGAACTCACTATCACGAGGACAGCAGGGCAGAAATCGCCCCGGTGACTCCATTATCTCCACCTGGTCCCGCCCTTGACACATGGGGATTCTTACAATTCAAGGTGAAATTTGGGTGGGGACACAGCCAAACTATATCAGAGCCTCATCTGGAGTAGAATATTCCAGGCAGAGGCCAGTGCAAGGGCAAGGGCCCAGGGAGAGGAACATGACTAGCACAACAGCTGGTGTGACCACAGCACACAGAGAGAGAACAAGAGATCGGAGACGGAGCCAGAGGAAGACGTGGAAGGCTCTGAAGTCACAGCTTTCGTTTCGCTGAATACAATGTTGGCATCTGGGGCAGTATGGGGACTTGTGCAGATACACAGTCAGGTTTCCCCAAGAAGGGCAAGCTTAAGGGCAGGGTGGGCGTGGGGATTAGCTGTCAGCCAATAACATCGATTGGTGGGGGGTCACATACATCAAATGAGCCCCAATGTGCCATCCCATGCTAAGGTCTCAAGGCCCCCCCACTGACGCCTTGACTTTTATTTCCTCATTGCTCGCCCTTTTTTAAAAATCATCCTCTTAACAGACTTTATGCAAAATGCTACACTTTTTAAAAATCGGTGAAGCATGCCACTTTTGGAAAATAAGACCAAGGGGAGCCCTCTCCACCTGCCCAAGCTCTCTCCAGCATTGGCACTGCCCTGACCCTTTTGCGGGGAGTGGCTACTGGCCCTGAACTAGAAGGAATCCACCATCCCATCAGCAGACCTGAGCCTAGCTCAAGGGAATGCAGCGTTCCATCCAATTCCACCAACCATGTGATGGGGTGAGGAGGATGGAAGAAATGTCACTGAGCTTCTGGTCTAGAAGCAGGTGCAACATGAGCAAAACCATAACTAAAAACAGCTGCAATGGACATGTTTTAGTGGGTACAAAGAAGCACTGTGAATTCAGACAAAAGGAGGGGCCGCACCCAGTTGGAGCACCACAGGAGAGGCAGCAGTGACCACTGGCATTTCAGCTGTGGGTGTCTATCTTCGTAGAAGTTGCCCCAGAAGCTGAGTTGTATGAATACATCATTTTTCATTGCTATACAAGCCTGTTCTGCCCACGTGTGACACAAGGCCATCTGACTACCAGTGTCTTTTGACTGATTCTCCCCTGCTTCTTCCCTCCTCTCTTTCCCCCTTTCTGTAGCTCAAGAGCATTCAAATCCACTGATATCCAAATTTAGGACAATACCAGAGGTATGTTTTAGAAATATCTATAACCATCAAGCTAATTACGCTAACATAATCTGTTAAAAACTGCTAAAAACAATCCATGGTCTTGCTGTGTCTCCCAGGCTGGGGTACAGTGGTGTAATCATAGCTCTCTGCAGCCTCCATCTCTTAGGCTCAAGCAATCCTCCTGCCTCAGCATCCCACAAGCAGCTGGGCCAACAGGCACATGCCACCATGCCCAGCTAATTTTTTTTTTTTTTTTTGGTAGAGGCAGGGTTTCTCCATGTTGCCCAGGCTGGTCTTGACCTCAAGCAATCTACCCACTTCAGCCTCCCAAAATGCTGGGATTACAGGTGTAAGCCACCGCACCCAGCCAACATACCAATTTTCTAAGGAAACACACCCCACCTACCCACCCATTCACATGGGACTCCAACATCCTTTTTTTCCCCAACATGCATTTTGGGCAGGCATCATACCAGGCCCTGTGCTAGATTGCATGCATCAGTTGAATCTTCCTAGAAGTCCCCATGAACTTGGTACCATTATTACCACCATTTTACATTTAAGGATCATTTGCTTCAAATCACATACATAGAAATGGAAGATTTAGGGCTCAAAACTAGGGTTTCAAGTCCATGCTAGGGGGCTTACACTCAGAAACCCCAACTCTCAATACTAACCTCTCTAATAAGGGGAGGGGGCAGGGGCGGGAAGACATGGGCACTGAAAACAGCCTAGTTTCCTTCTTGAGAACCCTCCAGGATGAAGGCTTTGGAAGAAAAAGGGGAAAAAAGGTCAAAACCATCTACTTGGATCATGAGGGCCTATTCATTTTCAAAATGAAACAACTTCTTTGTTAGAATAACTGAGAAATAAATCTTGTAGGGGAACCTGCTGAATTTCATTTTGGTAGAGAAAGTGATAGTGGTTGAAATTCTTGTTTTATTGCTATTATTGTAAGTATTGCTATCCATGTTGAATAGCTATCAGACAAAAAGAAGAGTTTGTTGTGTTGGAAAGCCAGCCTGTAAGCTTCTGTGAGTGAGGAGTCCTCACAGTTTATGTCTCAGGTATGTAGAAGATGGATAAATAAACAGAAGGTAAGGCAAGAGACAGACAACCATGCACACTGTCCAGTGTGGACAATGGTGTGCTAGGAGGTATTTGATCAATGTCAGTTGAATGGAATTGAGCTGAATGAATCTGAAGGTGGCATATGTAATGAGATGAGCCTGGGTAAGAGATTTAGGAGCTTGAAGCAGATACCCCTGATTATGTGATGTACAACCATTTAAGCATATTAGTTTAGAGGGGAGGGGAAAGATGCAGCGCCTTGAGTTTCCAGAGACAGAGGAATAACTTAGAAGATAAAAGAATTAAGAGTGAAAAGGGAGCATATAGTATGCAGAGTATATAACCCACAAGGACAGTAACCTAGCATGCTGAGCAGCCTTAGGATAGAAATTGCTGGAAAAAGGAATCCAGTCCTGAGGACATCCAGAAGTTAAAGAGTCACAGCAAACTACTATGTAGAGAAGCAGCATTTGTAATAATTGATTAATGACCTAGTGCTGGATAGATTTTGTTCTATCATCTGCGTTGTTTGGCTTGCGTTTGTTTTTCTAACGCATTTGTAGTAAGCAATAAGTGACGTAAGTAAGCCATGTTTCCTAAAAGCAGGGGTTGATGGGAAGGGATGGGAGGAGCTACTAAAAGGCAAATTCCTGCTCTCCTTTGCTGTCGGAATGGAGATGAACCTGCCACAATCCCAAGGTACAGGTAGAGTCCCCAGGAGGAATTAAAAGGCCTCTTTAAGGCTATTTCTGAGGCGGAAACCTCTTTTCAGTGACAAGCATCATCAAAGCTGTAATGCAGGTCAGCTGCACCAGGCAAATGCATGCAGCACACGGTGACGTGGTCACCTCCCTGAAATGGCAATGAAAATGCACCCGACCTGGGGAGGTGCCACTGCGTGGAAGCCTGCCCCTTCCTCAGTATGGAAAAGATGGCCTGACCTGCAGCTTCGTTCAAAGGAGCCCACGTCCCCTCACCTAGGCTGGAGCGGGTCTCGTCATCCACACAGATGCTCCAAAACCCAAGCTGGAGCTGTCACAGATTTATGAGCTTCTCTCCACATGGCTCTGTCTGTTTCACGGTGATGCTTCTCACTGAGCCTGCTTCATCATTTAAATTATTAACAGTGAAATTGCATTGATGGGGGGAGTCGGTGGAATATAGGATCCTGAAGACAGTGAGAAGGGTCTGAATACAGTGTCATCTCTCTCATGTGACTCACCCTCACCAGTCTCCAGATCTGGGCTGCTGAATATGCACAGAAGAAACGGAGGGGATTTTAAAGGAAGTTTCTCTTTAGCCTCTACTCATTAATTAAAAAAAAAAAAAAAAAAAAAAACTCCCGTACCTAACCTAGTCTTGCCTCTAGTTTTCAGAAATCACGAGACCATCAAAAGTCTACTTGGTCTAGTATAAATATCAACCCCACCCGGACTTCCCTGTGGCCACCTGTTCTTCCTTCTACCTATTTTGACATTTCATTGCTTTGCTTGGTAGCAGTTCAAAGGAATAAAAGCATTTTCTTGCAATCCACACATTGCAGCATCTAACTCCCCAGCCCTTGCAACAAAGAGGAAAATCCAGAATGTGAAAGTTGATTACATGTATTTTGGCCTTAGGATGAAGTCCTGGCTGTTAGATTCTATATCTGAGGCTTAATATTCAGTATTTATTTTCCAGGTTACCCTAAATCCAGGCACAGCCTCCCTGCTACCTCCCCTTCCACTGACCCTGTTAACCCTGAAAAGAAAGTTAAATCTTATGACTCAAACCCAGCCCTGCAAAACTGAAGCTGTAGCTCTCAATCAAATAGTTTCTTGCCATTTTTAATAAATTGGATTGTGGATTAATCTTGGTAGTATTTGGGCCCCTAACAAAACACTCTCTCTCAGGAAAAATCAAAATTTTCCTATTTGCATACAAAATTTACAAATGCACCTTATAAAGAGTATTTAATAAGGCAAGTCTTTAATTACTTGGTTATTTACCTAGATAACCTCTAAGAGTTCTTAAATCTAATGATTTCTTTTGTTTGAGATGCATTTGTCAAGTTCTCACCCTCTTGCCAAATTACTTCAGACAATAGCAATATTTAAAGTTTTTATAGCATTTTATAGAGAGTTCGTAAAGCACTTTCACACACTCATTATCCTATCTGAGCCTTAATGCAATGCTATGAATTATGGTATTTATTATTCCTGTTGCAAAAGAAGAAATGGAAGCTCCAAGAGATTAAAAGACTTAGCCAAGGCCATTCAACAACAACAACAACATTGGAAGAGCTTGAACGGTCAGGCAAATCTTAGAAGTCAATTCAAATCTAGACTCTATTACTAAATAGCTGTATGGTCTTGAGTAAATCACTCACCACTCTGAGCTTGTCTATCTGTAAAATGGGTTAGTTAACTAGCTGATCACCTCCACAGTCTTCCAAAGCCCTAAAATTCTACAAACCTTTAATACTATATTCTTCCTTTATCTGGGCCTCGTGACTGCGTCCAAAAATAAAAAGATACTACGAACTACACAGGAGGCCTGAGATGAAAACCAATCAGTGTAGGACACTAAGGAACTTTTAAAAATACAAAGATATCAACTGGAAAAAAAACCAAACAAACATTTCATGATCCAAAGCTCAACGCATAGTCACACTACGGTGTGACAATTCCAGACCTCCCACCCTCTACTCACATTCTGTTAATATTTTTGTCCCTCTGTTATGATGAAAACCAAGCTAGAATGTGCTTTAGGCTTAGTGTTTGAGACCATGGCTAGCCCTTACCTTTCTCCTGAGTGAGAGCCCTCCAAGTGATACATCTACCTTGGGCAAAGCCCCACTGGCTCTTTTTTCTGGGTGATCTAAAAGTGATAGGTTCAGCCTCCATTTTCCAGGGCACATCAATGCCGTCATTAGCGGCTAATACCCATGAACACAAAGTTAATCTTAAGTCCCTTCCCTTTCTTTTATTTTCTTTTTTTAAAATTTGAGACAGAGTCTCACTCTGTCACCCACGTTTGAGTGCAGCGATGTGATCTTGGCTCACTGCAACCTCCACCTGCCAGGTTCAAGTGATTCTCCTGCCTCAGCCGCCTGAGTAGCTGGGACTACAGGCGTCCGCCACCACGCCCAGCTAATTTTTGTATTTTTAGTAGATATGGGGTTTCACCATGTTCGTCAGGCTGGTCTCGAACTCCTGACCTCATGATCGGCCCGCCTTAGCCTCCCAAAGCGCTGGGATTGCAGGCATGAGCCGCTGCACCCGGCCCCTTCCCTTTCTAATAAGCAGGAGACTACCTATCTCATAATGCCTTTGTTCCCTCTGCTGCGATGGTCTCTTTTGGCAGTTCAGTGGTTTGCTGCCATTTGGGAGACATGTCCAATTCCCAAGCCTCACTTAGCTGTGACCATCTCAGAACACAACTCTAGTTGAATGTTTCTATGTCTGGAGACTGTGCTGAGCTTTTAATCTGCATTTTATCTTTGCAACAATTCTCTTACTACCACCATCTGTGGATGAGAAAACGGAGGCACAAAGAGATTAAATAACCTACCCCCGAGATCATATGACTAATGAGTACTAGAGTCTAGAATTCAAACCCAAACAAGCTGACTCTGAAGCTTATGGTGGTCTTTACTGCCACACTGTTGCCCACTCATTCACTAACCAGGGCAGCGGAGAGATCGTCAAAGGGCTGTGTTCTCCAGGTACAAATTCCCCGTCATTGGAAAGATACAAGCATGGGCTGGGCCTCCACTTGGCTTCGAACGCTAAGCTCCCATGGCTGCAAATCTGTCTTCAAAACACTCCCACTTCCCATTTGGGTGTTCTGTCTGCTCCTGACATCCTTCCTCTGTCCTCCCAGCATAATAAATATCTTTTCTTTCTGTGCTCCCATTACACTGCTTGTACTCCTATATTTATCACAATGTGCTATAGAAATTTTGTTCATCCTCCTCCAGAAAGTCTTGCAAACTGGCTGCCTTCATTGACCCCTGATCACAGACATGTTTGTTTGCACACTTATTATATCCTAATAAATAGATGGGGGTGGGGAATCTCCAGTCTGCCACAGTCCCCACCACTCCCTATTGCCTCATCCCTACCAGGTCACACATCTGTACTAGCTGCTTGCCCTCTGATGGAATTGAAGGCTTAACCCTGTAAGAACTAGCCCTTTTCTATTATAGACTATGTCTTGTTCATCTCAATATCCTCCTAGCATAGCAGCGTAGCATACTACCAGAAAAATAGCTCAATCGATGTTTGATAAATGAATAAGTGAATGAATGAACAGATGAACACACGAAGACTTCCAGGCAGCCAAAAGATGCACTGGGCACAAAGGTGACAGATAAGGCAGCGACTCTTTGGGCAAACTCCCAATATGGAAGCAGCCTTAATCTCTTTATGCCTGTTAACTCAATTTGCAAAGCAGATATCATAATACTTACCTACTTCTCACTATGGCACCACATGAAATAATTAGCTAATGTCTATAAGGCATTATCTGCACTAAGTGGTAGATATTACTCCTACGGTGAATGCTCACCTTTGGGCCTCCAATGAATCTACTTTAAATAGAGCTGGAAAACTAACCACCAAGATTTATCCAGTCTTTTCTTCTGGTTCTGCAAATATTCAGCTTCCAAATTAGGAATACATAACACCTTTCTCAGAGCAAATGAATCCCTCCCTGTCTCATCCCCCTACCAACTCTATCATATCTCTATCTCTCTCTCTCTCTCTCATTCTTTTAAGTGAATATTTGGGCAAGAAGCAAAATGCTCTAATTAGGGAACCAGGATTCTCAACTGGGTGAATTCCAATGTCAGAGAAGCATACCAGTTCCCCATAGAGGACAGTGACCAAGAGTAGGGGCCTTTCTCAATTCTGGGCATATTTTGTCTCTTGATCTGGGAATTGGTTACACACGTGAAAATCAACTGAACAGCATACTTATCATATGTCTACTTTTCTGTAAGTACATTTCAGTAAAACTGAAAACACAAAAAAAAAAAGAAAAAAGAAGTGACTCATGCAGTTCGAAAACCGGTGGGCATTGCGTATCCCTTCCTTCATTAAGCCTAGAGACATTTTCCCACTCATAGTAGGATTTTACCAAACACAAGCTCTTTGAAGCAGACACTCCTCAGCAGTCCATTCAATAGCACTCATTTGATAGCCGTAGCACTTGCACCAAGTCAGAAATCTGCCTTGTCAGCTGTGCCAAGGGTCATTAACATAACCTCCTTCCTTTTCCTGTACCCCAGACCCTGTAAGTCCTCTGATATTCAAGAACTCCTTCCCAGAGCAGAGACACAGATCATAGCTATCAGATGGGTCCCTTGGCAGCTCAGCTCCAGGCAAGATTTGTTCCCTTTGTTTGTCTGGAGCTTTGGTTTTAATTTGTAATGTTTGCTTAATCTACAATTAGTTGGGCTGAATTTAATTTAACTCATTGTAGCAATTCATTTCTTTCAATCTCCTGTTATTGGGTATCACTCTTAAGTTGTTAAGTGAGTTTGCCTTCCCTAATCATCGTGTAGGAATCTGTCGGCCCAGTTATTTCTCTTTGCAAGTAACATCTGCAATTAAAAATATATATAATTGCAGAGAGAGCAATGTGATGAGAATGCTGAACAGGATATGTATCTTCCTTTTTTTCCCATTAGTTTTTATATTGAAATAAAAGTGAAATCAGGCAAAGTGCTAGTAAGGGGTTCCTTCCTCTCCCACCCCCACCACTGTCCACTGCCAAACTGAAAGACAAAAAATGGTAGCCAGATTCTCTTTCTTACTATAAAGCCATAAAGCCAAAACCAAGCAAATAGCAACGATTTCTAAAAATTAAAACACAACAAGACCTCTAGCTTGGCTTATAGCCAATCACAGCATTCAGATGGTGGTGATCATTCTAAATTTAGAGGAAGAAGTAATCGTGGGTCTTTCTTCAAGATTTAATTTTAAAATGCTCCATAGGTAGACTTTTGGTAAAGGTGCCTTTACATACAAATTGTAAAATACGTGATGGTTGTTTTTTAAGGAAGCTTAACACAATCTTTCCTTTTGAGCTTACATAGCTCACAACTTCTTTGGTGTTTTTTTTTGTTTGTTTTGTTTTTTTTTTTGATGGAGTTTTACTCTTGTTGCCCAGACTGGAGTGCAGTGGTGCAATCTCAGGTCACTGCAACCTCCACCTCCGGGTTCAAGTGATTCTCCTGCCTCAGCCTCCTGAGTAGCTGAGATTATAGGAGCCCACCACCATGCCTGGCTAATTTTTGTATTTTTAGTAGAGACAGGGTTTTACCATGTTGGCCAGGCTGGTCTCGAACTCCTGACCTCAGGTGATCCGCCCACCTCTGCCTCCCAAAGTGCTAGGATTACAGGCATGAGCCACCATACCCGGCCCCATTCACAACTTCTTAAAAGTACAGCTATCATCCCACATATACTGAAACACTAGGATTTATCATGTTGCAATCAAGTCAACTTACTCCAAAATCTCTGAAGAGATTGTTTTAAATCACCATGCTTAAAAGTAGGGTGATGATCACCAATATTAAGGAACATTTCTCCAAATATAATGGGAAATGCTAGATAGTGTGTAACATATGGATATAAACATGTGCAAAGCACTTAACCTAATGCCTGACTTATAGAAAGCACTCAAAAAACAGTAGAATAATGAGAACAATACCAATTATAATAGCATCTATTGTTATCATCCAGAATATCTCATCCAGTTTGACTTCTTTGTTCCTGCAGTGAAACAAATCATCAGGCTGTGTCTTTTCAAAGCTCACACTTCCAAACAGAGTAGGTGTTCCTTCTGATCAAAGTATTCCGGACTGTGTTTTTCACCAAGGTTGGTGACTCCTGTAGCCAAATCTACCCTTAGTGTAAACTTGAACGTGGCACTAGAAACCCAGAGCAGGATATGGCCCCTAGGAGACCATGAGAAGTGACCTTCCAACATTCAAGCTACAGAGGAAATCTTTCTCTTAATTCTCTCTAACTACATTGCACATTATGTCAATTGTGCAGAATTTATCTAGAAGAACTGATAGGAGCCTAAATCTCATCTACTGTTTACTCATTTTCTGTCTTTTTTTTTTTCTTTTTGGAGACAGAGTCTCGCTCTGCCCACTCAGGCTGGAGTTCAATGGCACAATCTCTCACTGCAATCTCCGTCTCCCAGGATCAAGTGATTCTCCTGCCTCAGCCACTTGAGTAGCTGGGACTACAGGCACGTATCACCATGCCCAGCCATTTTTTTTTTCGGGTGACATTTTTAGTACAGATGGGGTTTGACCATGTTGGCCAGGCTACTTTTGAACTCCTAACCTCAGGTGATCTGCTCACCTCAGCCTCCCAAAGTGCTGGTATTACAGGCGTGAGCCACCACACCCGGCCTGTTCACCCGTTTTCTAATCTCCAGTGAAAGCAACTTCATACAGGCTGTGGCATTACTTCCAAGACACTTTGATGAAGTTGACATGACCAGGAGACTTAGAGAAAGCTACAACTCTTCAAGTAACTAAAGTGGGTGACCCTGACTATTTTGTGGGCTCAATAGCTATGTCTTCATGTATAAAAATAAAATGCTAGAGACTGTACTGGACAGGAGAGATCTGAGATATGGAACTAGCTAATCAGCTAGCACAAAATACCCCACAAATGATGTTACCTATACATATACATCTACATATGTGCACTGGGGGAACTAGGTTCTCTCTTTCAGCTCTGCTACTTTACACTGAGTATCTGACTGATACTCATTTGTGCAGGAGATATTTAAAATCTAATTTTGGAGATGACGGAGTCGTGAAACATTAAATAATCTTAATATATAAGCTATCAAAAGGAAGTATATGAGAAACGGTTAACTTTGCCGTGTGTGTTCATAGGAAGGTGAGTGTGACTTGTATCTAAGTCATGGATCAGCAAACTAGACCCCCGAGCCAAGTCCACACCACCACTTATCTTTATAAATAAAGTTTTATTGGAACACAGCCACTCATTCATGTATGTGTCATCTGTGGCTGCTTTCACTCTGCAATTGCAGAAATGAGCAATTATGGCAGAGACCTTGTGGCCCACAAAGCTGAAACCATTTACTATCTGGCCTTGTGCAGAAAAAGGTTGTTGATCCAAAAAAGGCTGAACAAAGAAAAATTTAAAAGAGAGGAGGAGAGAGAAAGAGAGAGGGCTGAATCTTAGGCAGGGGTAGAGACTGAATAGGGAAAGAGGCTTTCCAAACAAAGAGAAGGGATTGGGCAATTGAATCGATTCAGAACTGGGCACTAGAGGACCTGATTGGATGATTTGAAGTAACGAAGATGAACTTGATTGAGAGCAGGCACAAGCCGGAGAACTGTGAACGTCCACACCCAGACAGCTGGACTTGACTATGGACAGTTGGCCATTAGGGAGGGTTTCTGAGAAGAGAGTTGACAAAACAGATTTAAAGAAACCCAATGAGGTTGCCATTTTGGCACGGTTCGAGCGTCCTAGCGTGAGACATCGAAGGTCCCCACATCCCAGGAGCTGTAGGACTAGACATGATGGTTTGAGTGAAGAAGACAGTAGGAAAGATGGAACTATATGGCTTGTGATTGTTGGGTTTGGGATGAGGAAGGAGGAGGAGTCATCAGGGCTCGCTTAGGGCTCCCACCCTGGGTGACCACACAGCTGACCACTGTACATGTAGCCACGTGCATTCGTGCGTACGATTTCTTGAGATGACAGTGAGATGTGTGCCTGAAAGTTTCTTACCGTGACTCCAGTCCAAAGCAATTTTAAAGAACAGGGCCAGTGATTTCAGTGACTTATTTCCCACCCCGCTTCTAATCAATGTAATGCATTGACTTATTCACCATATTCCGAAGAGGGCAAAAAAGCAGCCGTTTGCAACTTCTCAAAGTTTCTCTGACAGGTCAATATCCTGTCATCACTAATCCTGTGAACCTTTTTAAAGACTTCAAGTAAATAGTCAGCTATTATCATCTTTCAGGGAGTTTCTCTACCTATTCTCCTTTTCATGTTGCAGACACCCTAACAGCGAGTCTTAAAATCACGGTTCTGACAGGCAGATTGTGAAGTTAGGTCAATTCCTCATTTTCCTACTCGGTCTGCAAAGGAGTTCCCACAGCTTTAGGGCCATCCATTTGGTTCCCTTGCAAACAAACAGGCCTGGTGCCCAAGACTCCTCTGTGACGAGGCTCCCGTGCTCCCTGGAGATGAGCAGCATTCCTGTTGCAGAGTGCGAGTAATTGTTCTGGGAACCGTCTGCCCAGATACTCATTAGTACTGCATTAGTCTGTAAACTCCAAAAGAAACGCCTAGTTCACCTCGCTCTTACTTGATGTACTTGAAAGGTCTGGTGAATTTATGGCAGGATAATGTGGAGCCCAGCACCTATTTATGAGTTGATCATTTGTACCGAACCCCCCTCCAAGTGCCAAGGGTTACCATTCAGCCACAGCCTGCACTAATGCCACAGGAAGGCCAACAAAGCCAAGTGTATGAAAGTTAAAAGCATTAATAAAAGTGTGACTTATAAATTACTTCATCTTTGTCACCCTTTTTGAAATGGGGTGAGAGAGGCCAGGGTAAATTTATTTTTTAAGTGCTTTCTGAGACCCGAACGGGTCAGGCTTGAAATGCTGTAGTCTATAAATCATTCTTTGCAGATCTGGGGGATGCTGCAGCATCACGACATTAACAAATATTGATTTATTTTATCATTTGCAACTGTTTATAGTATCATAGAGATCCTACTGCATGCAAAAGAGCAAATACTTAGAGGCAATGTAGCTAATTAACATCTCTTATAAGGGAGAAGAAGGGAAAACCTGGCAGTGGGATTTCAGCTTATATGGAAGTTTGTGGCAAGGTGATTTTCATCAGATCAGCTGACATTAACTCAGCTCCCACCCCAATACCATGGAGATGGATGGATTTCACGATAAGCAGTTTGATGTACAAATGGCATATATGAGAGGTCCTGTCACCAACACAGCATCATTATACATGATATCAGCCAAAGCTCCTGTGAAGCTCAAACCTAGGAAAGGGTCAGTGGGGATTTCAGACCCCTGACCACTCTGCTAAACTTTGTATCCAATAAGCAGATACACCCACACTCATTTCAACAGCAGGTTCTGAAGAGATGTTATCTGGGGTCCCTGCTGATGCAATGAAGGTCAATTAACAAAAATGTCTTCAAGGTAAAGGAGATGAAAGTCTGCATTGTGCCGGAAAGTGTCCCCAGCTCTGCCATGCTTTCTCAAATTGCACTTTGGATGCGTTTTCAGACTTAGACTGCTCACAATTTGGGCCTTCTCCTAACAGGCAACAAATTGCTGCAGATTGATTATTCAAAGAAGTTCAGGGAGCTCTACAGTTTCAGTGAGACAAACGATGACAAAAGCACAAAACGATGACGAAGAAAACCTGATTTAAACTCCTGACAATGATTAACGCATCTGAACTATGCAGCGGTGAACTTAGGGAAATAATCGTAGATTGCTGCTCTTCTCTGGGAAACACAATGAAGTCGATCTCTGTGTCCAAGCACATCTTCAAGTCTCTCGTGCAGCTGGGTACTCCTTATGTGGAAGGCTGAGATCAGTGGCACACCATGGAGTCATTGCTATGTAGTCAATTACCAATGGCCCAGCAATGACTGAGATTCCCTTTTTTTTTTTTGAGATGGAGTCTCACTCCATCGCTCAGGCTGGAGTGCAGTGGTGTGATCTCAGCTCACTGCAACGTCCGCCTCCCAGGTTCAAGCGATTCTCCTGCCTCAGCCTCCCGAGCAGCTGGGACTACAGGCATGCGCCACCACACCCAGCTAATTTTGGTATTTTTTAGTAGAGACAGGGTTTCACCATATTGGCCAGGCTGGTCTCAAACTCCTAACCTCATGACCCGCCTGCCTCGGCTTCCCAAAATGCTGGGATTACATGCATAAGCCACCACGCCCTGCCATGAGATTCCCTTTTAATAGTGTGACCTGGGAAAGTATCTCCCAGTGGCAATGCTAGCTGAGGTCAGAACCAGGATTTCTCGGTCTCAGCATGATTGACACTTTGGGCTGGATAGCTCTTTGCTGAGGAGTGGAGCGAGGGGTCTTGTACACTGCAGGGTATTTGGCATCATCTCTAGCATCTACCTACTAGATGCCGGTAGCAACCACCACCACCCAGTGTGACAGTCAGAAGTTACAGCGGGCCTTGCCAATTGTCGCTAGGAGTAAAATCTCCCTTTGTTGAAAACCACTGGGTTACACAAGATAACTCAAAGACTTTCTATCAGGCCTTTCCCACCAGAAAATCTTCCTTGGCCACAAACGTTAAGTCTTAGGGTTTTAAACGTACAACTCTGGGCCTCTTTGTGCTCTAATATTGAACCATGCGACTGCACCTGTTGATCTCACCACTATGAAGGGGAAGATCAAGAAGAGACTTCCAAGAACTAAAAGTTACCGTGTGTAAGACAAGAGGGGAAGGAAGAGAAAAATAAGCCACCATAAGGCAAGCACAGCATTAGGGAAAGCAGTTCCAGTGATACAGGACAGGCTCCGTGGGGATAAGGGCTCGTAGGTAAGAAGAAAGCACATTCAGAAGGTCACTTAGTATAACTTAGTCCAACAGACTCATGCCAGAGTTGAATCCTAAGACCTCCCCCATATTTAAACCAAAAACATCTACTGCCTTCTGGCCAAGTATAAAGTCTTACTGCATACCGGCTGTGACAGACCTTATTTTCCAAAGATGGCAGCAATAACGTCTCTCATCCCACCAGCTCTTCTGCAATGTGACCTCGCCATGCCCTTCATAAAGAGGTGAGGTATGTTTCTCCACCTCCTTGAATCTGGGTGGCCATGTCGGACCAACGGAACATGGCAGAAGTGACACAGGGCCAGTAGTGAGAGTAACTTAACTGGCTGGTGGCTTCTGCTCCCTCTTTCTTGGAATGTCTGCTGATGGAACCTTTCCTCTCAGAACCCAGCTGCCGTAGTGTGAGATTCACAGTTTACGTGGAGAGGCCATGTAGGGGATAGATTCTGGTCAATTGTACAGACATACATTACAATGTATGTCTGTGAAATGGACATACATGGGCTGACCTTTAAAGGCACTGATCACATTCTTCAGAGATGCCCATATAGCTTAACAGCATGTTAGAATGGACACAACCCAAAGACTCCATGTCTGATCATTTCTGACGCTCAGAGGCCCATTCCAAAGGCATCTACCCTCTCTACATTTGCCTTTGGGACAGTTGAGGCACTGCCTTCTCAAAAGACCCCATTCCTGCCCCTTCACGCCATCTTCAGTCACAGAGAAAGACACTCCCCTGGCATCATCAGTGACCAGCACAATAACAAGCACCAGAATTGTCACACCGGATCCAATGCCAGCCCAGGTGAGTTTTTTTCCTTCCTGTGTGCGGCTTTCTGGCATCTGTTTTCTCTCTGAAGCCCTTTCCTCTTCCTTGGATGAGAACCTAGAATCAGGGCGCTGATTCCATTGACCAAATCATCTCAGGCTAAAGCTTTCTTCTCCAGAGGCCCAGGAAAGGCATGACAGTTCAGTCACATGAGGTTCTTGCCAGCTAAGAAGCCCAGGTTTCAAAGGAAAAGCAGCCATTCATCCCAAATTCACCACGGTCTGACTTCTGTAAAGGCCCTTTTAAAATACAATTAACAACACAATTGCATCTTAACTTAGAATTTTCCACTTGATGGCTTTTCTCAGGTTGGCTGTCACTGTAAAGGTGCTTTTTGCTACCTTTTTTTTTTTTTAATTTAAACTCAAAGAACACTATTATGCTTTACTCTCAGTTGCTAATGTCCAGTTGAGTTCTGCTCAGCGTAGCTACTGAAGGTTCCCCAGTAGAAAGGAATCGTTCTCTGTCATTTATTGTAAAGTGTGTGCCTGGCAGTTGTAACTGAGTTCAGTTTGAAAAGAAATCAAATGTTTGGATGAAAGTGACACAATGATGCGGCATGAGGCATCATCCATACATTTCTAACCTGCCAGAGGAAGCCCCAGCTGGAGGTCTTGTCACTTTCAGATACTAAGAGTAACAAGTCATTAATTTGTATTCCTTAAATAACTTATTAAGTTTACATGTGCCAGCTCTTATACAAAACCCCAAGCCAGGGAGAAGTGAATGAGTGAATGAGTTCGATCATCCAAGCCTTAGTTCATGCATTCATTCTTTCAGCAAATCTTCAGTGAGCAACTTACCATATGTCAGGCACTGGGCTACAGGCTAAGTATGTAACAGTAAGCACGTGGAAGCTGAATCCCTGCCCTTATGGAGCTTAGAGACCAGTAAAAGGGACAGACATTAATTATCTGATCATAAAAGCAAATAGGAAACTGTATTTGAGCCAAGGTCTATGAGGTATATGAAGCTTCGAGTACTTATAATGAGGAAATCTTACCAAATCCATAAGGTCAGGAAAAGCTTAAGTAGGCTAAGACCTTATGCCAAAGTAGGAGTTAATTAGGCAGAGAGACATAGGGGGAAGGAGTATGGCAGGCAGAGGAACTAAAAGATGACCAGAGAGGCCACAGTGGAGGGAAGAAAGAAAAGCCTGATTAGAGAGACAAGATAGAGCCACAATGCAGTCCCCAGGCCCATCCGACCCTCAAGACAGCATCAGTGACAGATGAAAGGCAACGCAGCCAGACAGAATAAAGCAAGTGCTAAACAAAGGTTCAAACCAATGCGGGAACAGTGGCTGGAACCCCAAGAAAGGCTGCAAGAAGGAGGTCGGCTCTGAACAGAGTCTAGAATAGGGGTTGACAAACTATGGCCCCCAGGCCAAATTCTGCCACTGCCTGTTTTTGTAAATAAAGCTGTACTGAAACACAGCCACGCCCATACATTTATGCATTGTCTACGGCTGCTTGGAGCTACAATGGCAGAATGGAGAGTTGCTACGGAGACCATCAGGCCCACAAAACGGAAAATAGTCACTATCTGGCCCTTAACACAAAAGTTTGCTGACTCCTAGTCTAAAAGGATAAGCAGGATTTGAAATCAATGGCACAAGAGGAAAAGTGTGCCAGCGCCTCCTGCCTCTCACACCTGCAAGAAACAAACTGGAGCACGTCTTTCAGGGGATGGTCTGATGGCAAGAGTTACAGCAGGAAGAGGGTGCGTGGTAGATATTTTCAGTGACATCTCAGAAATCACACTAGGCCAGATTTGTTGTATTTAGGCATAGTTTGCTTCACGGAATAATTACGCTCCAGGAAAGTTGACGGTACCTTGGCATCTCAAGTTGATTCCACCAGGGAATTATACAGGGATGTGATACAGAAAATAAACAAAACCACTATGCTCAAATCAGTTTGAAAAATACTTAATAAACGAAATTGAACTGGCTTAACTATTGCAGGACTTATCAGAGCCTTTAATATCCTACTGCGCTTTGGAAATCTCCAGGATAAAGAGAAAGGTATGTGTGTGTCTCAAATTTATTTGATCACAGACTCCTCCTTTTCTAAAGTAATCTTATCAAGACAGAGTTGCTTAAAGCATAGCATGAGAAACACTGGTCTGAACTTTTTATAAAGCTTTCTTTTTTCTTTTTTTATAATTATACTTTAAGTTCTGGGGTACATGTACAGAACATGCAGGTTTGTTACATAGGTATACACAGTGGTTGGCTGCATCCATCATCGAAATTAGGTATTTCTCCTAATGCTATCCCTCCCCTAATCCCCACTCCCTGCCAGTCCTCCCCTATCCTCCCCACACCCACCAACAGGTCCCAGTGTATGACGTTCCCCTCTCTGTGTCCATGTGTTCTCATTGTTAAATACCCACTTATGAGTGACAACATGGAGTGTGTGGTTTTCTGTTCTGTGAGAGTTTGCTGAGAATGATGTTTTCCAACTTTATCCATGTCCCTGCAAAGGACATGAACTCATCCTTTTTACGGCTGCATAGTATTCCATGGCGTATAAGTGCCACATTTTCTTTATCCAGCCTATCATTGATGGGCATTTGGGTTGGTTCCAAGTGTTTGCTATTGTGACAGTGCCACAATAAACATACGTGTGCATGTGTCTTTATAACAGAATGATTTATAATCCTTTGGGTATATACCCAGTAATGGGGTTGCTGGGTCAAATGACATTTCTATTTCTAGATCCTTGAGAAATCACTACACTGTCTTCCACAATGGTTGAACTAATTTATACTCCCACCAACAGTGTAAAAGTGTTCCTATTTCTCCACATCCTCTCCAGCATCTGCTGTCTCCAGATTTTTTGACGATCGCCATTCTAACTGGTGTGAGATGGTATCTCAATGTGGTTTTGATTTGCATTTCTCTAATGACCAGTGATGATGCGCTTTTTTGAACAGACACTTTTCAAAAGAAGACATTTATGTAGCAAATCCCCTTTTCTTAATATTCTCCAAAACAATGTCAGAAATGTGTTTTCTTTCAAAATAATTTCAAAGCAATCAGCAGAAGCAAGGGTTAACTGTGGCAAGCTAGAAACCTGTGGGTACATGGGAGGTGGAACCCCACCCTCTTAACCTCTGATTCTTCCCACACCAACCCATTTGCGTGGATTTTGCAGAGGGTTTTATTCCCATTTCTTGTGAAAACTCCCATATTTGAGATGCCGTGGCTCAGTATTTACAGCAACTGGCATGTGCCTCTCTTCTCTTCTGCAAATTGTCCACATTAACAAACTGCACTTGGCTCAAAAATTCTAAATTCAAAGCAGCAGTATATGAGAAATAAATGAACGTTTTAAACTTCTTTGAATAACCTGTCTTATTGCATTCCAAATCCTGGATCCAAATTTCTTTTAAATTTTGCCAAAGATGCCCTTCCTCCAGTCATTCAATATGCAAATCAACAGTAGCCGACAAGTTCGAAATCTCAAAGAAATCTGTCACAGAGAAGGCAGCAAACTGTGCTCACTGTTCCCAAGCCCACTACACATCTATGGCACAGAAGAAATGGATTCAGGTACCAGGCAGACCAGTTAACTAGCTCAAAGACTGACATTATCCTCCAGAATGCAGATGTTACATATTTCTCTTCTCCTTTAGACACATTCAAAAGACCCAAGAGAAGGCCAATAACCATTCTCAAAAGCAACTATAAAAATCTTCAAACATCCTAGAGCTTCTCCAGACAGGCAACTCCCAGGATATTCACAGCCCTGGAGAAATGGGCCAAATTTTCCATTCTCAAGGCTAAAGGAATTTGAAAAGGGCAACAGAAAAATCACATCATTGATGGTGAGCATCCCTGAAGGCAAAGTCCTATTTCAGAGTCTGGTACTAACGTCCGGAAGCAGCAGGCCATGTGTCCACTCCGAAGCTGTCACACTTTGGCAGAGAATCCCTGCAGGATCAGAGCAGCCCTGGGGGCTCTGATGAGAGGTGCTAAATAAGTTAGTGCTATCGTTTATTAGAGCATAAGAAACAGATGGGAATGGGCAAAATGACAGCTGGAAGAGTGAGATTCCAGAAAAATGAGTATCTACGGCCCTCAGAAATTCATCTACACGACGCCTATTAACATTCACGGGAATGGCTTTCTTAGCACCAGCTCCGGATTCTGCAGCCTCTCGCAAATTCATTCCTCAGCTTTTTCTCCATCACACAGACAGTTAATCTCATATCTAATTATAAGATAAATGGCAATCCCACAGCTTGCTCTTGTACAACTCTCCCACCAAGAATGATTCATTTCAACTCATTGCGCCTTGCATCCACAGGAGACTAGGAAGACACGAGAAGGAGCTAGGGGAAGAGAGGATGGGAAAGGGAAGGGACCGAGGAAGTTTACCTATGGTGGCCTTCCTTCAGGGACAGGGACAGGCAGTTGGACATCCATGCATCCCCATCTGGCCAGGGCTGGTCCTCACCAGACTAGTTTCATCTGCTTCTTTTTTTTTTTAATTGCATTTTAGGTTTTGGGGTACATGTGAAGAACATGCAAGATTGCTGCATAGGTACACACGTGGCAGTGTGATCTGCTGCCTTCCTCCCCTTCACCTATATCTGGCATTTCTCCCCATGTTATCCCTCCTCAACTCCCCACCCGCCGCTGTCCCTCCCCTATTTCCCCCCAACAGACCCCAGTGTGTAGTGCTCCCCTCCCTGTGTCCATGTGTTCTCATTGTTCAATACCCGCCTATGAGTGAGAACATGCAGTGTTTGATTTTGTGTTCTTGTGTCAGTTTTT
>CAUYLZ010045693.1:0-27605 GCA_963573645.1 Pithecia hirsuta | reverse complement strand
CTAATTTTTTTTGTACTTTTAGTAGAGACGGGGTTTCACCATGTTGGCCAGGATGGTCTCGATCTCTTGACCTCGTGATCCGCCCGTCTCGGCCTCCCAAAGTGCTGGGATTACAGGCTTGAGCCACCGCGCCCGGCCCGAAATAAGCATTATTAACATTAGGTGACCACATTCTCAACATTCTATGCAAAAAAACAAACAAAAGTGGCTGATGAGGCTTGGGATAAGTGACATTCCAGAGCATTTCAAAAAAATCTCAAATGCTTTCTTTGGGAAAAATCGTCTGATTTTGGCAAGAGAAAGAGTCTCAAAAGAGAGCTCTGGGGCCTTCAAGGGGCAATTGTTAACGAGGTGAATTGTGTCTGGTGCATCCCTCTCCCTCTTAAGGCCTGTTTGTTCTTCTGCGATAGAAGGGCTAGCAGCACCCGTGCTGTGGGGTGGAGGGCAGAATATAAGAGAATGGAATGGAATAATGTAGCTGGAAGGCGTTGAGAGCTTCACAGCCCTGGGCCCCTGCTGCATCCGCTCAGGCACCCACGCTTTACGGACATCTTGAAAAGGAGCTGGGAATTTGTTTTCCAACTGGCAGAGCCCCTTCCTCTACCTGCGGTTTTCCTCTACCTGCGGTTCTGGAGGCTCAGCCTGGAGAGGCGCCAGGCCGCTAACCGACTCCGGCGTTGGGGATGTGTTTTCAGGGCCCGGGGAAGGGGAAAGTCCTATTGCCGCTCCCTCCGGGCCCCCTTCCTGGTGATTTATCGCTATGGAAACCGAGCTCCTTTCCTCTTCGCGCTGCCGGCTGCTGGGAGTGCATATTGTTGGTGCTATTGCCGTTCAGATCAGAAGTTCCTTCCTCTTTCCTGCTGCAGAAATGCCACAGTAACCTACGTGGCCCAAGAACTGCCGCTCACACCTGAAGAGCCCAGGCTTGGGAAAAACAATCTCATCGGATTCCCCAGGGGTCATGGGGGCCTTCTGGGTAAGCAAAGCCGGCCTCAGAACAATGTCGGGGAGAACAATGCGGCGGTGGCTGAGCTGGTGGCCCTGCAGTGCCTCTCCCTTCAGCTTCCCTAGCTGCGGGTTAAACATGGGTTTACAGGCCGGGCGCAGTGGCTGACGCCTGTAATCCCAGAACTTTGGGAGGCTGAGCCAGGCGGATCGCCTGAGGTCGGGAGTTCGAGAACAGCCTGACCAACATGGAGAAACCCCGTCTCTACTAAAAATACCAAAATTAGCTGGGCGTGGTGGTGCATGCCTGTAATCCCAGCTACTCTGGAGGCTGAGGCAGGAGAATCGCTTAAACCCGGGAGTCGGAGGTTGCGGCGAGCCGAGAACCTGCCATGGCACTCCAGCCTGGGCGAAAAAACCGAAACTCCACCTAAAAAAAAAAAAAAAAAAAGGCTTACAGGCAATCGCAGGTAGCATTGCATTAGGTGGCAGAAAACTGAAACTCAGAGTCCCTTAGTGTTGGCAAAGTCTCCTGTGACAGCTCACTTGCTGCAGGTGCCCACCCATTGCATATGCCCACCCATAACATATACCCATCCACTGCTTATGCCCACCCATGACATATACCCACCCACTGCATATGCCCACCCATTTTATATGCCTGCCCATTACACATGCCTATCCTCTGCATATACCCACTCACTGCAGATGCCCACCCATTATATATACCCACTCACTGCACGTGTCTACTCACTGCATGTACCCACTCACTGCATATGCTCTCCCATCACATATGCTCACTCACTGCACAGGCCTGGTGAGGCTCTACTGGACTTTTGAGAGCTGGCTCTACTGGACTTGGTCCGGCCCTCAGTAACCATTCCTTAGAGGCCAGTGCCTGGATTAGAGCACCCTGGGCATAGCATCACATATACCTGAGCCAGGGCCTAGACTCAAGGACACAGGGCAAGGGGGGATTCCAGAGACAGCAAAGGAAGCTCTCTGGCCAGGAAGTCCTGAGACACTGCCAGGCCCAGCAGCCCCCTTGCTGGCCACACAGATAAGATATGGCTAATCTCAGGGCCTCAGGGTCATTCTCTGTATGTTGACCTAAGGAATTCTTCTGTAGGTCTCATCTTATGGGGGATGGAAGAGAGGAAGCTAAGAGCACCTCCTACTTGCCCATCTGTCTCTTAGAGAGGTTCATCTAAGAGTAGTTTTCTGCGGAAACTGGCCTTGAAATGACCTGGGAGAAAAACATTTCATTTAGGAGCTGAGGCTTGTCAATGCATCTCACAATAATATGCAGAAATTCCCTTCACCTCCCTGAATATCCAAGATCTTTTTTTTTTTTTTTTTTTTTTTTTAATATAAATTGGGTTTCTCCATGTTGGTAAGGCTGGTATTGAACTACCAACCTAAGGTGATCTGCCCACCTTGGCCTCCCAAAGTGCTGGAATTACAGGCTTGAGCCACGGTGCCCGGCCCCAAGATCTTTTCTAGGTGCAAAACATTCCTGTTTGTTTTCCATTTAGAATTTGCCCTTATTTGGAGTATGTTTCTTCCCTCTCACCCTCAGAAAATTTCCAAGTTCCTTCCACACTCTAAAGAACGTAGAAATGTTCTTTAGAATTAGAGCAATGTGAAAATTTATGGTTTTGTTTTTGTGTTTTTTTTTTTTTTTTTTTTGAGACTGAGTCTCACTCTATCGCTCAGGCTGCAGTGCAGTGGCACGATCTTGGCTCACTGTACTCTCCATCTCCCACGTTCAAGTGATGCTCCTGCCTCAGCCTCCTGAGTAGCTGGGACCACTGGTGTGTGCCATTACACCCGGCTAATTTTTGCATTTTTAGTAGAGACAGGGTTTCACCATGTTGGCCAGGCTGGTCTTAAACTCCTGACCTCAAGTGATCTGCTCACCTCAGCCTCCCAAAGTGGTGGGATTACAGGTGTGAGCCACAGCACCCAGCCCCATTTTAAAAATATAAATATTTTTATTGAGATAATAGTAAATTTGCATGCATTTGTAGTAAATAATACAGAGATATGTACCAATTTCCCAATGGTAACATTTTGCAAAACTACATTATACCGTCACAACCAAATTTTCTGGCTTTTGTTTATTCATTTGTTTTGTTTTTGAGACAGGGTCTCGCTCTGTCACTCAGGATGGAGTGCCATGGCCCAATCATGGCTCACTGTAGCCTCCACCTCTGGCTCAAGCAATCCTCCCACCTCAGCCTCCCGAGTAGCTGGGACCACAGACATGTGCCCCATGCCTGGCTAATTTAAAAAAATGTTATGTAGAGATGGGGTCTCACTATGTGTCCCAGGAGAGTCTCGAACTCCTGAGCTCAACTGATCCTCCCGCCTCAGCCTCCCAAACTGCTGGGATTACAGGCATAAGTCATAGCACTGACTGCAACTGGTCCATTTTTTAAAATCTCTAATTAAAGCATGTCCTTGACATTTGGGAGGTATCCATCCGCAGGCCCAGATGTATGCTCACTTTCTCAGTATTAGGAATGTTTACACAGGCTCCCGACTTGGTCCTAAATCACATGAATCTCATTTCTGTCTAGAAGCACCATTTCCTGTGCATATTCTCATACCCCAACTTGGCTGCCTTTTTGATTTTTATATATCTATTTATTTCAATTTTGTTTAATCAGGTAACGAAGCTGTAAAGAAACAGGAAACATTAAGACAGTTGTATAGAACAAGGTGAAGGATTACATCCTTGAATAACCTTGGTGAACACATATGTCACATTCACTGTATTTCAACTGTTTCAGACTTTGATCTAGACCAAAGATTTTTCTATTGTGGAGCATTTCAGTAAGTCCTGAAATGTTTTTCTTTTCTTTTTTTTTTTTTTTGAGACAGAGTCTCACTTACTCTGCCACCCAGGCTCGAGTGCAGTGGTGCAATCTCTGCTCACCTCTGCCTCCTGGGTTTAAGCAATTCTCCTGCCTCAGCCTCCTGAGTAGCTGGGATTACAGGCACACATCCCCATGCTCAGCTAATTTTTTGTATTTTTAGCAGCGATGGGGTTTCATTATGTTAGCCAGGCTGGTCTCTAACTCCTGACCTCAGGTGGTCCACCTGCCTTGACCTCTTAAAGTGGCTGGGATTACAGGTGTGAGCCATCGCGCCCAGCCCTGAAATGTAGAGAGGCACTGTGTGAGGAGTTAAGGGCCCAGGGCTGAAGGCAGGCAGCCAGCATCACCACTTCAGCTGGGGTGGGATTGTGGACAAGAGTATTAACCTCTCTGAGAATCTTGTTTCTCTCCTGTAAAATGAGGGTAATAACAGTATCTTACTCATAGGATTAAAGGAAACGTGAGAAGTATCTCAGCACTCAATAAATGTTAGCTATTATTGTTTAAATGAAAGCTCCATAGTGGAATCTTATGTTATAATTTTTAGGAGTAAGATCATAGCTCTCACACCAATATAATATGAACCTGTGCTAGAGGAGCATGGTGGCTCATGCCTGTAATCCCAGCCCTTTGGGAGGCCGAGGCGGGCAGATCACCTGAGGTCGGGAGTTTGAGGCCAGTCTGACCAACATGGAGAAATCCTATCTCTACTACAAAATACAAAATTAGCTAGGCATGGGGGCGCATGCCTGTCACTCTGTCATCCAGGCTGGAGTGCAGTGGCTACTCAGGAGGCTGAGGCAGGAGCATCGCTTGAACCCAGCAGGCGGAGGTTGCAGTGAGCTGAGATCACGCCATTGTACTGTAGCCTGGGCAACAAGAGCGAAACTCTGTCTCAAAAAACAAGTGGCCTTTCACGTGTGGCTCTTCTCCTTACCAGGTCCTAAAGGTTCATCCATAGTGTAGCACATATCAGTATTTCATTCCTTTTGTTGTTTAGAGACAGTCTCACACTGTGACCTGGGGCAGAGTGCAGTGGCGTGATCCTAGCTCATTGTAGCCTCAAAGTCCTGAGCTCAAACAATCCTCCCATCTCAGCCTCCAGAGTAGCTGGGACTACAGGGGCACGCCACCACACCTGGCTAACTTTTTAAACAAATTTTGAGGGAAGTTGGCGCGAGGTGAAAAAAAAATTTGTTTTTTGGTAGAGCCAGGGTCTTGCTATGTTGCCCAGGCTGGTCTCAAACTCGGCTTTAAGCGATCCTTCGGTCAGCCTGGTCTCAAACTCCTGTCCTCATGATCCACCCGCCTCGGCCTCCCCAAGTGCTGAGATTACAGGCGTTGAGCCACTGTGCCCAGCTATTACTATGTTCTTATTGTGCTCTGCTGGTTAAATGTACTTTCAAAGGCTAGCTCTTGTTTGATCTTCCTAACAAGCCTATTCAATGGATAGATGGACATATTATTCCCCTTATATAGGTGAGGAACATGAGCCTCGGAGCATTTAAGCTATTAAACTGCAGAGAACAGACAGGAACCTCAGGCTTCTGATTTATGTGTTAGTGCACGGTCACTCCCAGGCTGGGGTGTATCCCAAACTCAGTGGATGGGGGCTGATGAGTCTGGCTCATCAACTCCAAGACTGAGGAGACCTGTGGCTAAAGGTGGGGGAAATGGAATGGCCGGTGAATCTTATTTCTGATCCCCATCGTCATGAAATAGGTGGTTGGCCCGCTGTGCCTGGTGCTGGCAGCCCTCTGACATGTCTGTTGCCCACCTGCCCCTGCCTTCCTCCCCTCACCCTACCCCCAGCTGCTTGGAAAAACCACTTCCTGAAGTTTATTTCAGCAGGCAGCTTTTTTTGTGCAGTGAATGAGTCGCTATGTTTCATATCTGCGTTACTCACCCGGTATTTGAAGGCAGGAGCATGCTTGTAGAAATGACTGTGTATCTGTTCTCCTTCAATTCCACTTGGCTGAGGAGAAGAAGTGAACAGCACCGCGGGAGAAACAGCGTCCTGGGTGAGCTTGTTAAGCCTGGTAGGAATTCCTGGGGTACCCTGGCTATGTAGGAGTCAGTCTCTTGATCAGTTAACCAAGAAGCCGAAGCCGTGCGGAAAACTTTGCCCCCACCCCATCAAGGAATCCACCAAGGTCAAGGGGAAGAAGTGGGGAGCTAGGAGAGGCCCACAAACAAAATAAAAAGCCATTCGATTTACTATATTGAAAAAGGCAAGGCCAGGCATAGTGGCTCATGCCTATAATACCAGCACTTTGGGAGGCTGAGGCCGGAGGATCTTTTGAGACAAGGAGCTGGGGACCAGCCTGGGCAACATAGCAAGACCTTGTCTCTACAAAAAGTAAAAAATTAGCTGTGCCTGGTGGTGCACCCCTGTAGTCCCAGCTACTTGGGAGGCTGAGGTAGGAGGATCGATTGAGCCCAGGAGTTTGAGGCTGCAGTGAGCCATCATTGTGCCACTGCACTTCTAGCCTAGGCAATAGAGTGAGACCCTGTCTCAAAAAATAAAAAAATAAAAAGATGTTGGCTGGGTGTGGTGGCTCAGGCCTGTAATCTCAGCATTTTGGGAGGATGAGGTGGGCAGATTGCTTACGGTCATGAGTTCGAGACCAGCCTGACCAACATGGTGAAACCCCATCTCTACTAAAAATACAAAAATTAGTTGGGCATGGTGGTGCATGCCTGTGATCCCAGCTACTCGGGAGGCTGAGGCAGGAGAATTGCTGAGCCCGGAGGCAGAGGTTGTAGCGAGTGGAGATCTTGCCAATGCACTCCAGCCTGGGTAACACAGCAAGACCCTGTCTCAAATAAATAAATAAATAAAAGATGTTAACTGATACATAGATGAGAAGCATGTGAAAACATGCTCAATATTCTTAATCAATAAGAAAATACAAATTGCAATCATAATAAGATATTCACTACACCTGCCCCCCAACTAGAATGGCTAAAATTAAAGGCCTGCCAAGCGTTGGTGAGGGTGTGGAGTGGCTGGGACTCACACACTGCTGGTGGGAATGCAAAATGGCATAACCAATTGGGAAAACAGTTTCTTAAAATGTTAAACATACACATGCCTACCATATAATTCAGCTGCTTCATGTATTTACCCAAGGGAAATTAAAATATATGTCCATACAAAGGTTTGTTCATAGCAGCTTGATCTGCATCAGTCCAAGATTGGAAACAGCCTAAATGTCCATCCATAGGTAAATGGAGAGGCTAGGTGTGGTGGCTGATGCCTGTAATCCCAGGGTTTTAGGAGGCTACGGCAGGAGAATGGCTTGAGGCCAGGAGTTCAAGACCAGCCTGAGTAACAAGCAAAACCTTGTCTCTTAAAAAAAAAATTATACAAAATAATAGGTGGGACAGGTGCAGTGGCTCATGCCTGTAATCTCAGCACTTTGGGAGGCCGAGGTGGGCGGATCACCTGAGATCAGGAGTTTGAGACCAGTCTGGCCAACATGGTGAAACCCCATCTCTACTAAAAATACAAAAATTAACTGGGCATGGTGGCACATGCCTGTAGTCCCAGCTACTCGGGAGGCTGAGGCATGAGAATCACCCTGAACTCTGGAGGTGGAGGTTACAGTGAGCTGAGATCATGCTACTGCACTCCAGCCTGGGCGACAGTGTGAGACTCTGTCTCAAAAAAAAAAAAAAAAAGTTAAAGGATAATACAATCACATGATTTAAAAACCAGAAGTACAGAAAGTTTTACAAAGAAAAGTCCCCAACTGCTCAGTTTCTGCCACCCACCACTCTGCCACTAGAAGAAGAATCCTTTGCCTCGTTACTGACTTTCTACAAGTTACTGTTTACCCCCCCTACTGATTGTAAAGGACCCTAGTCTACAGTAAATAACAAATCAAACAAAGGTTAGTACCCTTAGAGAGTCAGATAAACCTTGGGGAGGCATGCAGTCATCATTTCTGCCTGTTTCCAATTTCAGATACTTTTTCTTGCGTTATGGAACTACCTGGTCATATTCTTTGCCCCAAGCCATAATCAGGCAGCCTCCCAAGCCAGAGTAGGCTTAGAGAGAGTCCTGATCTTTTCCTTCTCAATGTATGAGTATTCTTTACATGCTAGGAAGGTGAACTCTTTCTCTATGATGTGAGTTGCAAACATTTTTCCAGTTAGTAGTTTTTCTCTTGACTAATTAGCCGGGCTTGGTGGTATACACCTGTAATCCCAGCTACTCGGGAGGCTGAGGCAGGAAAATTGCTTGAACCCGAGAGGCAGAGGTTGCAGTGAGCTGAGATTACGCCACTGCACTCCAGCCTGGGCAACAGAGTGAGACTCCTTCTCAAAAAAAAAAAAAAAAAAAAAAAAAAAAAAGAAATGGGTAAGGTGTGTATTGCTGTTCAAGGCTCTTATCAAAACTTCCACTGAATCCTAGGTCAGAGAGAGGAATTGTTTTCTAGCTAGAAGCCATTACTTCTTGGTTCTTATCCTGAGGTTGAGGAATCTGGTTTTGATTGTGGCCAGTTTGTATCTGTCTTAGCTTTACCATGGGGAAGTCCCAGAGGTTGAGGAATCTGGTGTTAATTGTGGCCGGTTTGTATGTGTCTTAGCTTTACTATGGAGAAGTCCCAGATGGTGGCATTTCAGAACATAGCACCCTCAAGGCAGTGATCATCTGATTGAGACAATACAGTAGCTTGTCTTCATTCATCTAGACAATCATCCATTGCACTAATGCTTTTTGATCATCAGTTAGGTTCCAGGCACTGTGCCTGCCATCAAGGAGCTCTCAGTCCATTTGGGGGAGGATAGGCCATTATGACACATGGTATAATAAAAGTGTACGACAGCTGGGCGTGGTGGTGGCTCACGCCTGTAATCCCAGCACTTTGGGAGGCTGAGGCGGGCAGACCACCTGAGGTCAGGAGTCCGAGACCAGCCTGGCCAACATGGCGAAATCCCATCTCTACTAAAACTACAAAATTAGCCAGGCATAGTGGCACCTGCCTGTAATCCTAGGTACTTGGGAGGCTGAAGTAGGAGAATCACTTGAACCCTTGAGATGGAGGTTGCAGTGAGCCAAGATCATGCCACTGCACTCCAGCCTGGGTGACAGAGCCAGACTTCATCTCAAAAAAAAAAAAAAAAATGTCGGACAGAGGGAAAACCAGCGAAGTGAGGGGATGCAGAGGAAGGGCAGCTCAGTCTGGGGAAGACGAGGGAAAATTCTGGGGAAGACTAGTGATGCCTGAACTGAGTTAGGAAGGATGGGTAGGAATTTGCTTGGAAAGAAGTGGAGAGGGCATTCCAAGCAGGAGAGAGCCCCGACAAAGGCACAGACGGATGAAGAGTGCTGGGAACTGGGAATTCTAGCAGCCAGAAGGCAGGTGCAAAGAAGAAAGTGGTGAGGGACAGGCTTGAAAGGTAAGCAAAGGTTGTATTAGCGCGGGCTGTAAATTGACGTTTTCTTGTCTCAAACAGAGACGTGATATATCTTAGAAAGCTCCCGCGTAGTGACCCAGTAGAGTACGCATGTGCGTAGGGGTGCAGGCTGGAGGGGGGCCGCTCACAGGGCTGCCTGTGTCATCCACACCAAAGGCCGGGGAGAGCTTCCTAGTTCTGTTACCGGGTGGTGCTGCACAGTTCCAGGCTCTTGGTGCCATGAACAAAGAATTGAACATGACACGCATACAAATAGCAAAGCAGCAAAAGATTTATTTTGAAATTTTTATTTTCTTTTTTAAACTTTTTTTCACCTAACCAGTGTGCTAAGCAAAAGATTTATCAAGCACAGTGACGCTCTTGGAGAGGGGCGAGCGGGCTGACCTGTGAGTGGTTATTAGTGCCCATTTGTTACATTTCATGGCCTTTTGCATGTTTTGCCTCACTTGCTTAACATCCCTTGCCTTTCTGTTATTGAGCCTTAACCAACCTTCCTTCCTTCCTTCCTTCCTTCCTTCCTTCCTTCCTTCCTTCCTTCCTTCCTTCCTTCCTTCCTTCCTTTCTCTCTTTCTCTCTGCTTTTTTGATGGAGTCTCAGGTTGTTGCCTAGGCTGAAGTGCAGTGGCGTGATCTTGGCTCATGGCATCCTCTGCCTCCAGGGTTGAAGGGATTCTCCCGCCTCAGCCTCCTGAGTAGCTGGGATTACAGGCATGCGCCACCATGCCTGGCTAATTTTTGTATTTTTAATAGAGATGGGGTTTCGCCATGTTGTCCAGGCTGGTCTCAAACTCCTGACCTCAGGTGATCCGCCCATCTCGGCCTTCAAGATGCTGGGATTACAAGTGTGAGCCACTTTATTTCTTGTAAGCTAGTTGTTCAACCTTGCTTAGCCCTGCTTTACCTCTTCTGACCAAATTGCTCACCTTTACTTTCATTTTTTGTGACCAAATTGCTACTGGAAGTCCTTCTACCTTACTTCCCTTACCTTGCATGTCACAACTTACTACTCACTCCCTTTTCTATTATTTTCTGTGGCAGTATTTGATTGATGTTTTAAATTACAGACTATAAAGAAACACCATAAAATATTAAGACAGTGTGAGAGATTTTGATGTGCTATTAGTATCTACATGGTTTGCTTCTTTTCCAAAGCATATCATAACTTTTGACTCTGACAAGTCAGAATTTTAGAAACTGATGCAAAGGGTCAGATTCCAGTTTTTTGTTTTGGTTTTTGTTTTGAGATGGATTTCACTTCTGTCATCCAGGCTGGAGTACAGTGGTGTGATCTTGGCTCACTGCAAACTCCGCCTCCTGGGTTCTCCTGCCTCAGCCTCCCAAGTAGCTGGGATTACAGGCCCACGCCCTCACACCTAGCTAAGGCTAATTTTTGTATTTTTAGTAGAGACTGGTTTTCTCCCTGTTGGCCAGGCTGGACTTGAACTGCTGACCTCAAGTCATCCTCCCGCCTCGGCCTCCCAGAGTGCTGAGATTACAAGTGTGAGCCACCGTGCCGGCCAGATTCTAGTATTTTCTACCATCAAAATATCTATTACCCAATGAAAAGTCTAAAGGCCAGGTGTGGTGGCTTTTTTTTTTTTCTGAGGCAGAGTCTTGCTCTGTCACCCAGGCTGGAGTGCAGGCTCATTGCAACCTCTACCTCCCAGGTTCAAGCGATTCTCCTGCCTCAGCCTCCCAGTTAGCTAGGATTACAGGCGTGTACCACAGCACCTGGCTAATTTTTGAATTTTGCATTTTTAGTAGAGACGGGGTTTCGCCATTTTTTGCCAGTCTGGTCTGAAACTCCCGACCTCAGGGGATCCTCCTGCCTCAGCCTCCCAAAGTGCTGGGATTACAGGTATGAGCCACCACACCTAAGGGCCAATCTTAAAGCTACAAGGTATTTTTTCTCTTTTTTTTGAGTTGGAGTCTTGCCCTGTTGCCCAGGCTGGAATGCAATGGCGTGATCTTGGCTCACTGCAACCTTCTGCCTCCTGAGTTCAAGCCATTCTCATCCTCAGCCTCCTGAATGGCTGGGATTATAGGAGCATGCCACCACGCCCAGCTAATTTTTGTTAACTTTAGTAGAGATGGGGTTTCACCATGTTGGCCAGGCTGGTCTTGAACTCCCGACCTCGTGATCCACCTACCTCGACCTCCCAAAATGCTGGGATTACAGGCATGAGCCACCACACCTGGCCTGGTATTTTCTTTTAAAAGGAGTAGGAATCATGTATTTTGAGGCTTGAAGGAGTAGGAATAGTGTATTTTGAGGCCTGAAGCCATGTTCTAAAGGGTACCATATTGGGTGAACATGTCACTCCTAAGTGCCATGGAAGAAGTTAATTCTATTCTTACTCCTTACTCCCTTATTTTGTGTGTTCTGCTTCCACAGTCTTACATCTTCTGCTTTTGCTATTGCTTAAGCTAGACTACCCCCAAGGGTCCCCTTCGCCCCTACTTCCTCTGCCATTCTCCCGCCTCAGTATCACTGCGTGCCAAGCTCAGCCTGCCCCAGCAGCAGGTCTCTCTGACAAATGCTGCAATTTTGGGGAAAAGTCAGCCCAAGAAAGGCAGGAGGCCCAGATTTTTGCTGTGTGGAAAAAGCCCTCTGTGGTGGGGGAAGGGGAGGACAGGAAAAGCAGAGAGATCTTTCTGGATGCCCTGGGACAGAAGTCTTTTGGGTGGAGGCTGGAGGCAGGGAGGAACCCCTCACCGTGCCGTGAGAAGGGGCCCCAAACCCAGGCGAGACAGACGAGGGTCAAGAACCCGAGGCAAATGTCACTTGTGCCTTGTTTTTTCCCTAAAGAAACTAAACAAAGCAGCTGCGTTAGGTGGCCCCTCAGGAAGGCCAGTCATTTCCTGAGGAGATAACAGGCCAGCCCAGGCCCCATTGTTCCCGGCTTCCAGCCATGGCTGCCATTACCTGATCAGCACCACAGCCGGTCTCTGCAGGCGCCCGGAGAAGTGACCAGAGTGGTTTCTGCTTTTCACAGGGCGGGTTTCTCAACGGCGACTTGTGGGCAGTGCCTTCTGTTGAGCAAGGCATGGCCCGAAGGCAGAACTAACTGTGCCTGCAGTCTTCGCTCTCAGGATGCAGCCGGGGTGGGCCCGCGGGGCCACGATGTGGCTTGGAGTCCTGCTGGCCCTTCTGCTCTGTGAGTGTTTACTCTCTATCCACATCATTTTAACTCCATGAGAGTCGAAGCTTCTGGAATCAACATGTTTCTTCTGTCTCTTCCAGGTTCAAGCCTTGAGGGTCAAGAAAATTGTAAGTTCGATGTTTCTACTGTCACAAATGTTTCTACCTGGCTTCCTCCTGTCTCTTTCGTGATGCCTAAAATGCACCTCAAATTGTTGGGGTTTGGCCAGGTGCGGTGGCTCACGCCTGTAATCCCAGCACTTTGGGAGGCCGAGGCAGGCGGATCACCAGAGGTCAGGAGTTTGATACCAGCCTGGCCAACATGGTGAAACCCCACCTCTACTAAAAATATAAAAATTAGCCAGGTGTGGTGGTGGGCGCCTGTAATCCCAACTACTCTGGAGGCTAAGGCTGGAGAATCGCTTGAACCTGGAGGCAGAGGTTGCAGTGAGCCGAGATTGCACCACTGCATTGAGCCCAGGCAACAAGAGCAGAACTCTTGTCTCAAAAAAACAAACAAACAAGCAGACAAAATTGTTGAGATTTGATATTTCTAACAATTAAGGAAAATATTCCAATTGAGAATTAAAGTTAATCCCATATTGGCATTTTAAGAAAGGCTTAGATCTAAGCCAAGTTCTGGTCAGTGTGTTTTAAAAGTAGCATACATTTTCTTGTCTGGTTTGAAGGTAGGGAGTTATCTTGATGAATTCTTTAGTCAGCTACAGATCAAACTCCATGTTTTTTTCTCTGTTCTCACTACTACACTTGCCTAGTCTAAAAATATATTAGGTTGATGCAAAGTAATTGTGGTTTTTGCCATTACTTTAAAAAATGGCAAAAACCACAATTATAAAAGTGGCACACATTTTCTTTCTTTTCTTGCTTTTTTTTGGAGACAGTCTCTTGTCTCGCAGGCTGGAGTGCAGTGGTGCGATCTCAGCTCGATGCAACCTCCGCCTCTTGGGTTCAAGCAGTTCTCCTGTCTCAGCCTCCTGAGTAGCGTGTACCGCCACACCCAGCTAATTTTTGTATTTTTAGCAGTGACGAGGTTTCACCATGTTGGCCAGGCTGGTCTCGAAGTCCTGATCTCAAGTGATCCACGAGCCTCGGCCTCCCAAAGTGCTGGGATTATAGGTGTGAGCCACTGTGCCTGGCCTCACATTTTCTAGATTCCAGTGCAATGTTTTTTGGGGGTGGGGAGGTGATTTTTTTTTTAAATGAGCAATTCCATAATTAGTTTTTTGTTGTTTTACCATAATTGCTTATTTGCATATTCTAAGCTATCTCCAATTGTTTTTATTTGCAAATGAGATATAATTGATTTGTTAGACCTATGAAGACAGATCCTAGTTTAAATTATTGCTCCTTTTTTACTTCTCAATGATAAAAAGCTCACTTTCCGTGGAAATGATAAAAAGCTCCACTTGGGATCTGAACCCCATCCTGGTCTCTGCAGGCTCCTGGCCGTATCCTCCCTGTCCTTCCATGGAGAGTGTGCTTTTTATCATTTAGGAGTAAAAAAAATGGAGCTCATTTTCCATTCACCTGTGAGGCTACAATCATATACATAATATTGTGTGCTTACACAAAGGGAAGGGCGGTGCTGCCTGTCTTTGAAGCCTGGTTTATCTTCCACTCTAGAGCTGATTCTGAACCTTTGTCTTGAGATGAGAGGGGTTTTGTTCTGCTTCATCTGGGACCACGTGAATGAGGGGCTCGGTTGTGTCCTGGGGCTGTGAATAGAAGGAGAGCCCACGGAACACTATTTCCTTGTCAGAAGTCACTGCAGTCGACAAAGAATGGAGGTGACTGGGTTGCAGGCAAATTGCACAGCTCTTTGGAGGTGCAGTCCCTGGGCCAGGCTAGCTGGGGAGTCAAGCCTCGGAGCAGTGGCCCCAGGCTGGGAAGGGCTAGTTGGCCACTGGCCAAGCCGCTCTGCCAGGCTTCTCTGCTCAGCTGTGCAGTGCTTCCTTGGGCATTTGATCCCCATGGCAACCCATGGAGGCAGGATTTCCATAATCTTCATAATTATCCTGCTGGACTGATGGTGTCATCGAGCCTCAGAAATAACTGATTTTGCCAGGCACAGGGGCTCACACCTGTAATCCCAGCACTTTGGGAGGCTGAGGCGGCCGGATCACTTGAAGCCAGGAGTTCAAAACCAGCCTGGCCAACATGGTGAAACCCTGTCTCTACTAAAAATACAAAAAATTAGCTGGGCATGGTGGCACATGCCTGTAATCACAGCTATTCAAGAGGCTGAGGCATAAGAATCGCTTGAACCTGGGAGGCAGAGGTTCAGTGAGCCAAGATCGCACCACTGCACTCCAACCTGGGCAACAGAGCAGGACTTTGGCTCAGAAAAAAAAAGGAAAAAAAGGCATAATCAATTTGTCCATGAGAGAGGCAGCCGACTGGGCATTGGCACTGGAACTTCCGTTCTCTGAAGTCGCACCATTTGTCTGGAGCCACAGACTTCAGTCAAGTCTTTCCGCCTGGTTTACTTAACCTCTTTGGGCTGTTTCCCCAATCTGTAACATGGGGATGACAAGAGAACTTCCTGGGCATGGAGCGGCTGTGAGGTTGAGACTGGATAAAGGGAGGTGATTCACGGGCCTCAGGACAGGCGACTGATAAATGACAATGGTATTTATTCTACCGTCCTAGCCCATCTTTACATCTCTGAGTCCTGCCCCACCCACTCTCCCTTTGTCCACTCTAGCCTTCCTCCCCTCCCAGACCACACCCTTCGGGCCAGACCTTTTTCTCACTCAATACATCCTGTTTCCCACAACCGTGGTGCTCTCCCCCTCCCCTGCCACCCCACAGGGAAACCAATCGCTCCCTCCTTTGGGTTCCTAGAGAATGTTCTTTGTACCTTCAGGGAAGACGTTGGAACTACAGGACTTGGTTCCCACTGCCTCCTCAGGCTTCTGCCTTGTTTTAACGCTCAGGGAAACAGACCCGGAGGCCACAAGGCACCTAGCAGGGTCAACACTGGGGGTGGGCAGGGCGGGGGCTGGGACCAGATCTCCATTCCTTAGGACCCCCGAAAGGCCAGCATTTGCAGTGCCTGGCCTGCACGCTTGCTCTGCTCTACGGCTGGTCTCCTGGGACAGCCTTGGCCCTGTCCCCTCCTTCCATCTCAGGCCGCTTTGTTTCCCTCCAGCCCGAAACTCATCATACTGTCTCGACTCAGGAGGTGACTGCTGCTGTATCTTCACGTAGAAAACAGGTATCTGGGCCGGGCAGATGGTTCATGCCTGTAATCCCAGCACTTTATGAGGCTGAGGCAGGTGGATCACCTGAGGTAGGAGTTCAAGACCAGCCTGACCAACAAGGTGAAACCCCGTCTCTACTAAAAATACAAAGATTAGCTCGGCATGGTGGTGGGCATATATAGTTTGAGCTACTTGGGAGGCTGAGGCAGGAGAATTGCTTGAACCCGGGAGGCGGAGGTTACAGTGAGCCGAGATTACACCACTGCACTCCAGCCTGGGTGACAGAGCAAGACTCTGTCTCAAAAAAAAAAAAAAAAAGAAAAGTCATCTGGAGAAAACTCCCCCAACTTCCTGCCTGGGCCTGGCTAAGGGCTTATCTGCCTCCCCATCCATCCTCTGGGCTTCGATTCCCTCTGGGCCTCTGGGGACTTGGGCACCCCGCTCCTCAGCTGATCAGGGCCAGTCAGGCACCTGGGCTCTGAGCCCCTCCCTCACCCCCAGGACCCCACTCCTACATTCATTCAGGTCCCTCTCCCCTACCGCCCTTTCTAGAATCTCTATTCCTGCTTCTGGCTCTGTTCTCTCACTGTACAAACATAAATGGAAACTCTTTATTTGGGAAAAAAAAATATCACACACAGACACCCACCCCTGCCATTCATCTTGTGTCCCCCACATCTGGCCTTTCTAGTTTCCTTTCTCAGTCGAACCTCCCTAAAGGTTACTTTATAATCTGTCCCTACACCCCTCACCTCTCAGACATGCCTCGGTCCCAGCAGCCTGGCCTCAGGCCCCGCTGTTGGGTCTCCTCTTGCTAAGGGGTCACCAAGGATCACCTGATGCCAAATGCAAGGGACACTTCCAGCCCTCAGCTTCCTGTACCCCTTTCCTGCCTTTGACTGTTGATCGTGCCCCTAAGCCTCCCGCCTTGACCTTCTCCATCCTCCTCCCTAGTTTATCTCCTCCCTGTCTAACAAACCCTCCTCCTTTTCCCCCAGGGCTGACTTTGAACTAACTTTGTCTTTTCCCAGTGTCTGAACCCCATCCTGGTCTCTGCAGGCTCCCGGCCTTATCCTCCCTGGAGACCAGCTCCCTTCTCGACACCTCCACATTCCCCCTCCCCTAAATCCACACTCCTTCACAGTCCAGCCCTGGCCTCTGCCCTGAGCCTCCAGTTAACACAGGCTGACCTTTGGTGTCTCCCCCCAAGTCCTCCTACTGGCCCCTCGCACCCAGCTGCACCACCATGACTTTGTCTTCCTTCCTTATCTTTTTCTGGCTTTTTTTAATTTTAATTTTGATTTTTTTTAAGAAGGGGTTTCACCATGTTGGTCAGGCTGGTCTTGAGCTCCCAACCTCAGGTGATCTGCCCACCTTGGCCTCCAAAGTGCTTGGATTACAGGTGTGAGCCACCATGCCTGGCCTTTTTTTTTTGGTAGAGACTGGGGTCCCATTTTGTTGCCCATTTTGTTGTCTCAAACTCCTGGGATTAAGCCATCTTCCTGCCTCGGCCTCCCAAAGCGCTAGGGTTACAGACGTGAGCCGCCACACCCAGCTGCACATGGCATTTTCTGTTTGGTTTAGTGGCACACACATCCTCCTGGGAACCTAATTCAGGAAGCTTATCGTCAATTCTTTCAACCCCATATCCAATCAAACAAAATCTTTTTTAAAATTGTGGTAAAATACATATAATATTTATTGTTAATGACATTCAGCACCGTCCCAGTGTTGTGCAGCCTTCACTATTGTCTAGTTCTAGAACAATCTCTCTCTCTTTCTCTCTCTCCCTTCCTTTCTCTCCTTCTCTTTCTTTCTTTCTTTTCCTTCTTTCTTTCTTTTTCTTTCTTTCTTTCTTTCTTTTCCTTCTTTCTTTCTTTTTCTTCTTTCTTTTTCTTTCTTTCTTTCTTTTCTTTCTTTCTTTCTTCTTTCTTCTTCTTTCCTTCTTTCCTTCCTAATTTCCTAATTTCCTTCTTTCCTTCTTTCTTTTCTTTCTTTCCTTTCTTTCGACAGAGTCTCACTCTGTCACCCAGGCTGGAGTTCAATGGTTCGACCTCAGCTCGCTGCAACCTTCGTCTCCCAGGTTTAAGCAATTCTCCTGCCTCAGCCTCCTGAGTAACTGGAATTACAGGCACGCACCACCATGCCTGGCTAATTTTTGTAGCCAACTCCTGACCTCAGGTGATCCACCCGCCTTGGCATCCCAAAGTGCTGTGATTAGTTCTAGAACATTTTCAACACCCCAAAAACAAGTCCTGTTGCGTCCACTCAGGAGTTCCACAGCCTATCCTTCCTTCATTCCCATGGCATCTGCCTAGGTGAAGCTTCAGCAGATTTCACTGGAACCACTTCCAGGCTGTTTACTGGTCATGGGTGCTGTTGCACCCTCCTGACACCCTCAGGACAGGGCCTAGTTTGTCAGCACAGCGAGCCAAGCCAGCCCTCCATTCTGGCACCACAGACCCAGCCACCTGGCCTCTTGAGCCCCACACTGTGGTTTCTGTAATGGGCCATGCCCGAATGCACTGATTCTCATGCCCCTGTGCCCTGGTACATGCTGTTCTCCTGCCCAGGGCACCCCACTGCCTGTCCTTGGCCTGGCAGGCTCAGTGCAGCGGGCACTTCCTTCAAGACTCCTTGACCTCTCCTGGGCAGCCCTTCCTCTTGGTATCACTGGACTCCAGCTACGTGGGTCCCACCAACCTTCACTGTTTTGGACAGCAAGGGTGACTTCTCATTTACTCTGTCAGCTCAGCACCTGGCACAGGTGCTCGATAAATGTCTCCTTGATGGGAACTTGAACTGAACTTGGAGATGCTTGAGATTCAGGTAGGAAGATGACTCAGAGTGCTAATAGGCGCAGAAGTTCATCAGGGACTCTGTGCCTTGCGGCTCCCTGTAATTTTCCTGACAAGGGTGGGCAGCCCCTCCTTCTGCACCCTCCACTTTCTCTCTGAGTCATTTCCAGGTTGAGGGCCAGGTGGCTGGCTGAGTCACGCTGCCGTATCTTTCCAGGGAGCATCACCATCCACTGATGAGTGGCCTTGAGGTCAGTGTCCCACCATTTTAGTATTTTGGTGTTTGGCACTGTGGTCACTGGCTGTGCCGTGGTGACTTTGCTACTTTGGATCGTTCTCCATCAACCTTCATCTCCCCAGGTTGAAAAGATCTGACCTCTTTCTACCCTCCCCATTGCCCTGAGACGGAATTTCGTTCTTGTTGCCCAGGCTGGAGTGCAATGGCATGATCTTGGCTCACTACAACCTCTGCCTCCCGGGTTCAAGCTCTCCTCCTGCCTCAGCCTCCTGAGTAGCTGGGACTATAGGCGTGAGCTAATTTTTGTATTTTAGTAGAAACGGGGGTTTCACCATGTTAGCCAGGATGGTCTCGATCTCCTGACCTTTTGATCATCCACCCGACTCGGCCTCCCAAAGTGCTGAGATTATAGGCGTGAGCCACCATGCCCAGCTGATCAGACCTCTTTAGGCTGTCCCACAACCCTACCCTTCATCACAGCAGTTCTGAACCTTTTTGGGTTCAGTAAGGAAATCCGTGGGCCCTCTCTCCAGAAAAAGCACACATTTGCACACAGTTGGAGGTAGTTCATGAGCCTCCTAATGCCCACCGGTGCACCTCCCAGGGGCCTGTGTCCCCTGGCTGTGAACAGTCACTGTAAATAGTGAGACCCACAAGCAGTAAATCAGTTTGGCTGTGCTTGGAGGGTATATTTAGAAAGAAGAGAATGTTTTCCATATTGTCAAAACAAGAATCAGGTAGAGACTTTGGAAGTTTGGTTTGTGATATATTTGTTATCGATTATGCTTAACAGCTTACACTAAAACTTACTGGCTTGAGGTAACACAGATTTATTATCCCACAGTTCCTGAGGGTCAGGAACGCAAGAGTGTCTGTGTTGTCTCCTGAAATTGCAGACAAATTGTTGATCTGGGTTGTGGTTATCTGAAGGCTTGACTGAGTCTGGGGAATCTGCTTCCAAGCTCATTCCCATGGCTGTGGGCTGGAGGCCTTAGTTCCTCATTCTGGGGGCCTTCCACAGGGCTCCTCATGACAGGACAGCTGGCTTTGCGCAGAATGAGGGATCCCAGACAGGAGAGAGAGTGACCAAGATAAAAGCTGCCTTGTCTTTTATTACCTGATGGAGTATTTTGTTGGTTGATGTCACGTGGGAGGCGACCACGTGCAAGTGTGATGAGCAGAGGGCAAGGATCCTTGCGGAGGCATCTTGAATGGCAGGTATAGCAAGGGAGGGAGTGGTCGTTGTGGCGGTAAAAACCAGGCCACGGTTTTTGTTGTTTTCTCAGTGATATTTGTGTTAAGATGCAGAGCTGGGATTCATATCTCGATAGATTTTATAAAATGCTTTTCCTTTCCCATCCTGCCCTCTCTTCTCCCTTGTCTGTTCAAGCTAGCCATGGGAATCTGGTGTTCCTGCCAGTACATCTGTTGAGTTTGTTTATTTTTATTTATTTATTTATTTATTTATTTATTGAGATGGAGTTTGTGCTCTGTTGCCCAGGCTGGAGTGCAATGGCGTGATCTCAGCGCACGGCACCCTCTACTTCCTGTATTCAAGTGATTCTCCTGGCTCAGCCTCCCGAGTAGCTGGGACTACAGGCATGAGCCACCACATCTGGCTAATTTTTCTACTTTTAGGAGAGACAGGGTTTCGCCATTTTGGTCAGGCTGGTCTTGAACTTTTGACCTCATGATCTGCCTGCCTCAGCCTCCTAAAGAAATGCTGGGGTTACAGGCCTGAGCCACTGCTCCCGGCCAAGTTCGTTATTTGAGCAGATGACATGTGTTAGAGTTGCTCAGAAAAACAAGATAGCGGAAGTGCTGCGTGCTAGTGGGTACCAACCCCACTAAAAAAACACTGCTTGGTGCTTTAGCCACATTTGCTTTAAAATTGTTTTTAAAAAAGGGAGGGCTTTTATAAAAAAAAAAAAAAAACAAATGAATTAGGACTGGTCAGTAGGAGGCTCAGGCAGGAGTTGTGCTGAGGCTGGAAGGCCCAGAGTGGGAAGAGTTGTGGAGTGCACACTGAGCTCCCCTAGGGCAGGCACTGCTGGCCTCACTGTTCTCCGAACCCCCAGTATGCGGGACAGTGCTTGGCACGGAAAAGCCCCTTTAAGTGTTTGCTATGAATGGTGCTAAAGAAGAAGGCTGAGAATGTCAACCAGGGGCCAGGCACTGGGCAGTATATACACAGCCCCCACGGTGCCCTCAGCCACTTTGTCTCAGTCACTGTTCAGGTTAAATATACCGGAGAAGGCAGGTATTCGTGTTCCTATTTTGTAGGTGGAGATGTGGTGGCCCAGAGAGGTTAAATAACTCCCGAGATCACCCAGCTAAGGGCTGTGGGATCAGGGGTTTGAACCTAGTGTGTCTGACTCCCTTCTGTACCCAGCACTCTCTGCTGCTCTAGGACATAACCAGACAGGGATGGACAGCTGGTTCGGCAAACAGGAAAGCTGACTCACGACTCCTGTGGAGAGCACGCAGTGGAATGAATAAACTGGGAGGCTGGAGGAGTCACGATAAATTAACGTGAAATTTAAAAGTTTTTGTTTTTGTTTTTGTTTTGTTTTGTTTTGTTTTGTTTTGTTTTGTGATGGAGTCTAGCTTTGCTGCCCACGCTGGAGTGCAGTGGCACTATCTCGGCTCACTGCAACCTCCACCTCCTAGGTTCAAGCGATTCTCCTGCCTCAGTCTCCCGAGTAGTTGGGATTACTGGCACCTACCACCACGCCCGGCTCATTTTTGTATTTTTAGTAAAGATGGGGTTTGACCATGTTGGCCAGGATGGTCTCGAACTCCTGACCTCAAGTGATCTGCCTGCCTCAGCCTCCCAAAGTTCTGGGATTACAGGCATGAGCCACCACGCCCAGCCTTAAATGTGGTTTTTATTTGAAAAAATTCTCTAGAAACATGGAGTGGAGACACAGCTGTAAAGCTCTGAATAGTTGATTTTCGGCTCAAGCCTTTAATCCCAGCACTTGGGGAGGCTGAGGCGGGACAACTGCTTGAGACCAGGAGTTTAAGAATAGCCTGGGCAACGTAGTAAGACCCCATCTCTAAAAAATTAAAATTAAAAAATAAAAAAAGAGTTGACTTTATTTCTGTAACTGGAAGAATCTAGCTAACATTTCTCAAGCACTTTATAAGTGCCAGGAACTCTACTTTAAGTACTTAAACTCAGGTTCTCATTTATACTTACATTCCTTGTGCCCACTGTATGGGTAAACAAACTGAGGCTCAGAGAAGTTTAGGGACTTGCCAAAGGCCATACAGCTTTGTTAGTAGCAGAGATGAGATTTGGCCCAGATCTGGCTCCATGCACTTGTTTTCTGCTCTTTATTATCTCCTGAGTCACTGGAATACACAGCATAGCTTAAAATGAAGGAGGAAGTACTGAAGAGGTAATGGAAGGAGACCTACCTGTCTCTGAGAGGGAAGAGAGTGCTGGGGAGGGAACTATATTAGTTGAGGGGTGCAGAAAAATTAATATGGTTCAAAGAAACTTTTTTTTTTTTTTTGAGATGGAGTTTTGTTCTTGTTTTCCAAGCTGGTGCACTGGTGTATGATCTTGGCTCACTGCAACCTCTGCCTCCCAGGTTCAAGCAGTCCTCCTGCCTCAGCCTCCCAAGTAGCTGGGATTACAGGCGCCTGCCATCACACTCAGCTAATTTTGTATTTTTAGTAGAGATGGGGTTTTACCATGTTGGCCAGGATGGTCTCAAACTCCTGACCTCAAGTGATCCACCTGCCTTGGCCTCCCAAAGTGCTGGGATTATAGGCGTGAGCCACTGTGCCTGGCCAGTCCGAAGAACATTTTGTGTTGAGAGCTCATCCAGCAGGCTCCTTAGACCAGGAGCTTGTAAGTTGCACATAAAGACAACAAAAAGGGAGTTCCAAAGAGTAACGCTATGGGAAATGACTTGAATTTAAACCACCACCTTGTTTCATCTCATGAACTGGCCAGATGCCATTTTGTTGTTGTTGTTGTTAAATTAATTTCTCAATATATAGCAGCAGGCGAAAGCCGTGGTACTCATTTTAAAATTGAAGGTTAAATTTTAAATTACTCAAAAAAGGCCAAACTTTGTTAAAAGAGAGGGAAAGGACAGGTTTTGCCAGTATCTCTGGCTAGCTAGCTAACTACCCTTTTTCTTATTCTAAAAAAACAACTTGGGACCACTTATAAAAATTATGTATTGTTGTTCAACAAGATACATTAATGAGGAAATCAGGATGAGAGAAAAATAAAGGCAGGCAAATAAAGCCATGGCCCTTTTTAGCACAAAACACATCCCAAAGACTGCTAGAAGCAGAGGTGAAATTTTGGCTGTGTATTAGCAATCAAAGCAAAAAGGGAAACAAGGTCCATTAGAACATTCTCAGAATCCTCAAGATAGAAATGAATCAGTTATTCAGCATAAACACAGTGTTTCCTGGTGCTATTGGAACACTTTGTGAAATTAGGGACAATATCTCATTAACATCCCAGACCAACATCCCAAAAGACCATTTCTTAATAGTTGGCATCTGTGCTCCTCCCTACCCCATATCCCCCTCCCTCCAGAGATGACCACTATGCTGACGTGTAAAATATTAATCTTATATCCAGACACCTTTTTGTTTTGTTTCATTTTGTTTTTTGTTTTTGGAGACAGAATCTTGTTTTGTCACTCAGTGCAATGACACGATCTCAGCTCACTGCAACCTCTCCCTCCCAGTTTCAGATTCTCCTGCCTCAGCCTCCTGAGTAGCTGGGATTACAAGTCCACACCACCATACCTGGCTAATTTTTGTATTTTTGATAGAGATGGGGTTTCATCATGTTAGCCAGGCTGGTCTCGAACTCCTGGCCTCAAGTGATCCACCTGTCTCGGCCTCCCAAACTGCTGGGATTACAGCTGTGAGCCACTGTGCCCAGCCTTATTCAGCCACCTTTGTAAACTCACATTTATTCCAAGTAATTTGTCTGTAGACTATTTGAGGTTTTTACATAGACATCATATCATCTGTCTTTGAGAGTTTTAAACATTTGACTGCTCTATTCACTCAAAAATTTAAATACAAAATTTTAGATTCTATGATTGCATTATTCACACTTCATGGAGATAGATGGGGGGCTAACAAAACATACCAAACATAGTTGCTTTCAATCTCAGGTCCAGATGCTGGATAAATAGCTTCTTTGAGAATGGGTATGGTAGAAAATTTCTTGGGGGGATGTGTATGGATTTGGGAAAAACACCTGATTTTATGGTCATGGGCTTTCAATACATTTTTTTCCAAACCCCTTACAGATCAACTACTTTTTCTGTCCTTTTCTTTTTTCTTTTTTTTCGAGATGGAGTTTTGCTCTTGTTGCCCAGGCTGGAGTGCAATGGCACGATCTCAGCTCACTGCAACCTCTGGTTCCTGGGTTCAAGCGATTCTCCTGCCTCTGCCTACCAAGTAGCTGGGATTAAGGCATGTGCCACCACACCAGGCTAATTTTGTATTTTTAGTAGAGACAGGGTATCACCATGTTGGTCAGGCTGGTCTCAAACTCTTGACCACAGATGATCCACCTACCTTAGCCTCTCACAGTGCTGCGATTACAGCTGTTAGCCACCGTGCTGGACCTCTTCTTTTTTTTTTTTTTAAGGCAGGTTCTCACTCTGTCACTCAGGCTGGAGTGCAGTGGCACGATCATGGCTCACCGTAGCCTCAACCTCCCAGGCTCAGGTGATTCTCCCACCTTAGGTTCCTGAGTAGCTGGGACTACAGACACAAGCCACCATGCCTAACTAATTTTTTTTTTTTTTTGAGACAGAGTTTCGCACTGTTGCCAGGGCTGGAGTGCAGTGGTGTGATCTCAGCTCACTGCAACCTCTGCCTCCCAGGTTCAGGTGATTCTCCCGCCTAAGCTTCTGGAGTAGTCAGTATTACAGGTGCCTGCCACCATGCTTGGCTAATTTTTTGCATTTTTAGTAGAGACAGGGTTTCACTATGTTGGCCAGGGTGGTCTCGAACACTTGACCTCATGATCCACCCGCCTCGGCCCCCCAAAGTGCTGGGATTAAAGATGTGAGCCACCACATCCGGCATTTTTTTGTACTTTTTGTAGAGTCAGGGTTTTGCCATATTGCCCAGGCTGGTCTCGAACTCCTGGGTTCAAGTGATCCTCTTGCCTTAGCCTCTCAAAATGCTGGGATTAGGATTACATACATGAGCCACCACACCTGGCTTCATCCATATTTTTTAAATCATGTATAAACAGTGAGATGTTTGAAGTTGCTTACTGACAGGAATTTGGAGAGTGAAAATTTTATGGTGCTGATTAAACCTGGATTCATGTACTTGGAAAAGAGAACCCCAGGGAAGGTAGTGAGTGCTTTGAGATGTGTCAAGGGGTATAACTGGGACTACAGGTGGACTTCAGAAGCATCTACAGGCCTTGCCAAGAGGATCTTCAAAAGCAGGCCACCCTGGTCTGCTCTGAAACTTGGACACAAGTCCTCACCCATGGGCATGGTTCAGGATCTGCTAGCCTGGAAAATGTTCAGGGCAGTGGCCCACAACTAACCAACTGACAAAAATGCTTATGGTGATAGCTAGAGAGCACCCAGTTTTATTTGTTTGTTTGTTTGTTTTTTTGAGATGGAGTCTTGCTCTGACGCCAGGCTGGAGTGCAGTAGCCCAATCTCGGCTCACTGCAACCTCCGCCCAAGCGATTCTTATGCCTCAGCCTCCCGAGTAGCTGGGACCACAGGCATGTGCCACCATGCCCGGCTATTTTTTGTATTTTTAGTAGAGATGGGGTTTCACCATGTTGGCCGGGATGGTCTCGATCTCTTGACCTCGTGATCCGCCCGCCTCAGCCTCCCTAAGTGCTGGGATTACAGGCATGAGCCACCGCGCCCGGCTGAGAGCACCCAGTTTTAAGCCATCCACTTTTCTATCAGACTGCTACTGTAAATGAGCCTTAACATGTGATCTGTAGTTAGCTGAATTCCATTGACAGCCTATGGTTACTGGATATAAGCCAATTCTATTCTGGGGACATCAGCCAGACATGACATCCTTGGCCAGTTGACCCAGAGCCTAGTTCTTGGCAGAGATTGGATAGCTGGTTGAGCATTGTGGCTGCTTTGGGTCTTGATCAGAGATTCCTGTCGTTGGTAGAGGGGAATCTATACTCTTTGCTTCTTGGTAGTAGCAGGTGGGACTGGAAATGCAAGTAGCTGCCTAAAAAGTGGTTTCAAGTCCTCACCGTCTGGTGAAACCTCAGAGCCCATCAGATAGAAAATGCCAGCTGGGACTGTGCTAATTCGGTGAGGGCTGAGTGGAGAAGGAGGGTTCCTGGGCATGACCATCTGGTTTTGGAATGGAGGTAGCAGTCATTTATTAGGCACTTCATGTGTATCGGGCACTATACGGGAGATGTTCTGGCTGCTCTCCTGTATGTTTCCTGTGAAGACCTAATGAGATATGATTACCCCATCCTACAAGTAAGGAAACTGAGCCCAGAGAGGTTGGCTGCCCAGGGTCAGACAGTAAATGATGAGCCAGGACTTGAACACTTGACTGCTTGAATCCTATGCTCCCTCTAGGGGTCAAGATGTGGTAGCTCACAGAATGCCTCCATCTCTCTTTATTTTATTTTATTTTATTTTATTTTATTTTATTTTATTTTATTTTATTATTTTTTTGAGACTGAGCCTCACTCTGTCACCGAGGCTGGAGTGCAGTGGTGCAGTCTCGGCTCACTGCAACCCCCGCCTCCCAGGTTCAAGTGATTCTCATTCCTCAGCCTCCCAAGTAGCTGGGATTACAGGCATGGACCACACACCCAGCTAATTTTTGTATTTTTAGTAGAGATGGGGTTTCACCATGTTGACCAGGCTGGTCTCAAACTCCTGACCTCAGGTGATCCTCCCACCTTGGCCTCCCAAAGTGCTGGGATTATAGTCGTGAGCCACTGCGCCCAGCTCTACATCTTATATTAATCATACTCTGTTCCCTTGCCTTGGTGGGAAAAGTTGCAGCTTAGTACCAACTACTCCTGCTTGAGCCACTATGCAGAGTTACCATCAGCCTGGCCCTGTAGGACCCCGGACTCAGTACTGCGTAGGATGTGGTGAGACTACATCTGATGTGGTAAAGGCCACCGGGATGATACTGTTTCTGAGATAACAGGTACGTCTGCCCTCTTTCCCTTTGCATTTAGCTTTCACCATCAACACTGTCGACATGAAGAGCCTGCCGGACTGGACGGTGCAAAATGGGAAGAACCTGACGCTGCAGTGCATTGCGGATGTCAGCACCACCTCTTATGTCAAGCCTCAGCACAGGATGCTGTTCTATAAGGATGATGTGCTGTTTTACAATGTCTCCTCCATGGAGAGCACAGAGAGTTATTTTATTCCCAAAGCCCGGGTCTATGACTCAGGGACGTACAAATGTACTGTGATTGTGAACAACAAAGAGAAAACCACACAAGAGTACCAGGTGTTGGTGACAGGTGAGTTCTTGGAACTGAACACAGGCAAGCAGATGGAGTGTAACACACAGTGGCATGAATAACAGCTGTGAATGAGTAGTGACACTGGACTTAACTCTCCACCCATCACCCTCTCATTCATCTGCCTGGCATGTTCCTTACCTGAAAACATAGGCACTAGACATATTCCCAATAGGCCAGATTCTTTCTTTCTTTCTTTCATTTTTCTTTCTTTCTTTCTTTTTCTTTCTTTCTCTTTCTTCTCTTTTTCTTTCTTTCTTTCTTTCTTTCTCTCTCTCTCTTTCTTTCTTTCTTTCCTTTTTCTTTTCTTTTCTTTTCTTTTTTTTTTTTTTTTTTTTTTGAGACAGAGTCTCACTCTATCGCCAGGCTGGAGTGCAGTGGCGCGATCCCAGCTCACTGCGACTTCCGTTTTCCGGTTTCAAGCAATTCTCCTGCCTCAGCCTCCCGAGT